>APFE031617097.1:3221-46802 GCA_000404065.3 Pinus taeda | reverse complement strand
AACCATCTGGCTGCTCAATGTATACTTCTTCTTCTAAGTCTCCATTCAGAAAGGCTAATTTCACGTCCATTTGAAATACTTTGAACTTTTGAAAGCTTGAGAGCGCAAGGAACATTTGGATTGGCCTCAAGTCTTGCAACAGGAGAAAAAGTTTCTTCAAAGTCTATTCCTTCTTTCTGTGCATACCCTTTACAAACAAGTCTCGCCTTATTTCTAATTACTTCCTTATTTTCATTCAACTTATTTTTGAAGACCCATTTTGTCGCTATAACATTCTTATCCTTTGGTCTAGGAACCAACTCCCAAGTGTCATTCTTTTCGATCTGCTCAAGTTCTTCATCCATTGCTTTGACCCAACATTCATCTTTGCATACCTCTTCCACATTTTCTGGTTCAGTGGAAGAGAGTAATGCCAAATAGCTTGAAGCTTCTGCAATTGTTCTTCTTGTTTGTACACCTGCTTCTTTCTGCCCCAAAATCTGAGATTCTGGATGATTCTTCTGAACATACCTAGATGGAGTCTTCTCTTCTATCCTTGTCTGTTCCTCTGGTGCTTCTTGAGGTTCTTCTTCTTCATTATTCTATCTTTGATGGTAGTCTTCATCTGCTTCGATATTTTCATGATTTACTTTCCTAGGAGTGTATTCCTTTTCATCAACAACTACATCAATGATGTCAACAATTCTTCCAAGTCTTTTATTGTAGCACTTATGTGCTTTGCTGTGTGGAGAATAACCAAGAAGAATGCCTTCATCTGCTCTAGGTTCAAGTTTGCCAAGTTGCTCATCAGTATTCTTAATATAGCATTTGCTTCCAAAAATTTTGAAATGCTTTACCAAAGGAGTCTCACCATACCAGAGCTCATGAGGAGTTTGAGTGTTGTTCACTCGGACATTTTTTTTGTTGAGAATAACAACCGCAGCATATGCAGCTTCACCCCAGAAATTTGCGGGAGTTCCAGACTCATCAAGCATAGGACAAACCATTTGTTGGACTGTTCTGTTCATCCTTTCCACCACTCCATTTTGCTGAGGAGTTCTAGCTGCAGAGAATTCCCTTCTTATCCCATGTTCTTCACAGAAATCAAAAAATTCATTTGAGGTAAATTCTCCACCTCTGTCAGACCTGAGGCACTTAATTTTGTAACCTGATTCATTTTCAGCCAAGGTTTTGAAGGATTTGAATTTTTCGAATGCTTCGTCTTTGTGCTTCATAAGTCTTAACCAAACAAACCTAGAGAAATCGTCAATGAATAATATCAAGTATCTTCTCCTCGAGGTGTCCTTTTCCTAAAAGGACCACATACATCTGTATGGACTAGCTCAAGAGGCGTGCTAGCTGATCCTTCCTTCTCCGGAAAGTTATTTCTGGTTTGCTTTCCAAACTGACATGATTTGCATATGGTGTTGTCTGGAATTTTAATATCTGGAAGACCATGAACTCCCTGGTATTTGCATGCTTTCCTTATTTTTGAAAAGCTTAGATGCCCCAATCTCCGGTGCCATAACCAGTGTTCATCATCCTTGCTTAGGTAACATTGTTGTTGTCCTTCTTCAAATATGTACAGATTATTTGGAGTTCTTTTGCCTTTGATCACTGTTTTACCTGTATCAAGATCACGGACAATACATCCATTTGATTTGAATATCACCTCGGTTCTTTGATCACACATTTGACTGACACTTAGAAGATTATGTTTCAATCCATCAACATACAAAACATTTCCAGCCTTGACCTTTTCTTTTAATTGAGCAATACCCTTTCCTTTTATGGTAGCAAGAGTATCATTTCCAAAAGAGACTTTCTTTCCCTTTTCTAGAGCAGAATATGACTCAAGTTTTTCTTTATCACCTGTCATATTCTTTGAACATCCACTGTCAATGTACCATAGATTTTCTTGTCCCTCTGCATAAAATGCTATCCCACATCTTTCTGTTTGAGGTTCCTTTATTCTCCATGTTTTAGTGTTTGAAGCTTGTTTTTGTCTGCTGAAACCTGCTCCTGCATTCAGAATCTTCATGACCAAAGTTATTGCAAATAGAACATTCAACTTCATTTTCAAGAGCCGAAAAATTGTTATAGGTCCTCTTTGTAATCCCAGCCATACTTCTTTGTTTTTTAGCTTCTCTAGTCATGATTGTTTTATATGCAACACATTGAGCTGCTTTGTGACCAAAGCTATGACAAGAGAAACACTTTCCATTGAAGAAACTTCTGCGGTTATCAAATCTACTGGCCACATGATTGTAATTTCTATTGATATCCATTCGTGAAGCAAATTGAGAAGATTTTACCTGTGGCTGGTTGTATCTTTTGTTCACCCTTAAGACGGATTGCCCCTGGTTCACCTGATATTCTTTGTTTGCTCTTGATGTAATTCGTCCCTGCTTTACCTGGTGATTTCCATTGAGTTTTTGCTCATTCCTTCTTGTTGCATCAAGATAACTCTTTGAGGTGGATTCTTGAGAGGTTTCTCCATTATACCCCAGACCTGTCTTGTTTAGTGGAGAACGATGTACATTGATGATCTCATCCAGAGTTTTAGATCCTTTGACAAACTTAAGATTAATAGCCTTTGTTTTCTCAATTTCTTTTCTAAGGCCAACAATTTCACATTCTAACTTTTCAAGAAATTTTTCTTTTTCTTCAATTTGAAATTGTAGAGTATCAATGATCACATTCTTTTCTTCTATACATGTCTTGAGTCTAGAAATCTCTTCATAAAAGCTATCCACATTTATAGCATCCATATAATCATCATCTTCAAATGCCATTAAAAGTTTATAGTTATTACCTTGTTCATCTTCATCACTATTTGATAGACCATCACTATCTTCATGAGTGTAGTAGCTTTTCTTATTTGCATTTTGTTTCTTGTTCCATCTAGCAGGTTCCTTCCTTTGTCAATCTGATCCTTATGAGGACATTTGGCAGCATAATGACCTAATCTTCCAAAAGCAAAACATTTAAAAGGTAACTTACCTCTGAACCTTCCAGTACCCCGTTGAAGATTTCTGACAAAACTTGATTCTTCTTCTTCTTCTAACCCATGTCCTGATTCATAGTACTCTCCTTTACCTGAAGCCTTGAAGGCAGCTTCTCTCCTGTCAGATGGACCTCCTTTCCTCATTTCGTAAGTAGTTAGAATTCCATGCAATTGTGACATTTTAAGATGTTGAAGATTCTCCTTTTCTTCTATAGCAGAAACTTTAGATTCAAACCTAGGTGAGAAAGATCTTAGAACTTTTTCAACCACAACAACCTCTTTTATTTCTTCAACCAAATTTTTCATACAAATAACAATATCATCCACACGAAGAAAATAGTTAGCCACACTTTCATCATTATACATCTTGAGATTTTCCTACTGAATCTTGAGGGTTTGAAGTTTTGCACGTTTTACCTGATCATCTCCTTCATAGCTCAGAAAAATTTTGTCCCATATTTCTTTTGCGGATTTATACTGCATAACTTTCACAAATTCTGATTGAGATAGGCATCTTAGAAGAGTATTGACTGCCTTTGCATTTGTTTCATATTTCTTCTTCTCTGCTGGATCTGTAGGAGTAGCTGATGGAAAAGTATACCGTGTTTCTATGATGTCCCAGACTTCTGTACCCAAAGATTGAATGATATACAATAACTCTTACCTTCCAATATACAAAGTTTGTCCCATCAAAAATTGGTGGCCTGATTGATGCTTCCCTCTCATAGTTGCTTATGATGATGAATCTTCCTTCAAGCGATCAAGCTCCTTCAAAAGGACCTGCTCCGATACCAATTGTTGGAAATAATACTGAGAGGGGGGGTGAATTAGTATTATCAAACTCTTTTCAATATATCTTCCTTATTTATACTTTAAATTATTCTTCAGATATTGATCATTACTTTGTATGTTAGTACCATAAAATGAGCATGAACAAGAAAAACAGATAGTCACACCAAAGAACACCAGATATAAGGTGGAAACCCAATGTGGGTGAAAACCACCTGCGGCAATATGTCTCTATCTTCTTTCAATTAGAAACTCCTTTTACAATGATCTTGTACTGGTGTAGTCCTTTACCAGTACACAGGCTGCAACCTGCAGAGAGCTACAACTCTCTCACATTTTCCAGTCTCTCCTAGAAGGGAGCTACAACCCCCTTACTTCTTTTCTTTCAAGGACCACTTTTCATAAATTTTCAAACTGGATCCAAGAATATCAAATAATCATCAAGTACATGCCAATCATCCAAACTCCTTATACAATCAATCAAGAGTCACCCAACTTCTCAGAATGCTGTAAACAGAAATATAGTACCAGAAATATAAACCCAGAACTCTGTAGCAATAAATACAAGATAATCAACAACTGTTTTTAAGACAGATCCGCAGTTTTCCCTTATCTGGACTACGTGACTCCACACCCAACCTTATGTTATCCTGCGTATCCTCGCAAAGCACATTCTGCTACCCCCTGTATCTCTGCACTTTGCCTCCTGTCGTGTTGCGTACTTCTACTCTGCCAGTGCACCTTCTCCTTCTATCGCGCCGCGTACTTCTATGTACCTCTGTAGCTTCTCCTTGTATCGCGCCACGTACCTCTGACCTTGCTCTGCACCGCTTCTTCTGCTTAGTCGCGTGCCTCCGCACTGTACCCTCTGTTACGCCATGTACTTCTACTATATCACCGCACTGCGCCTTCTATCGCGCTGCGAGCCCCCGCACTGTTCCTTTCGTCAGACTGCGTACCATCGCACCGCACCTTTCACCGAACTGCGAGCCTCCATACCTGCACTGTGAATTACCTGCGGACCTTTGATTAGAACCGAACTAACATCCCTCCAATGTGCCACTGACAGTCAGATGCACAGATCTGATCACGTGCCCGAGTGATCACGGCTTCATAGATTCACCTTCAAATTTACTTTGATTTAGATCAAGCATTTAACATTGACAACCCAATATTTCAGATCTTAAGATATTCAATTGAAAGATACCTTAGCCAAGTGATCTCCTTCCCTATTTATAGTTAAGCCCTTATTCACACCATGGGACAAAACCATCAATAACCAATACAAGGGATCCAAACTGGGGCTAAATTAGATCCTATACCACGGACCAAAACCATAGGATCAAGAATGGTGGGCTAAATACCACGGGCCAAACATAAGAAACCCCACGTGAGCACGCTTTTCTGCCTTGAAGTGAGTGAACTGGGGTTCCGCACCTTCTGAACGGGAAACCTACGGGTATGACCGCACCTCCTGGACGACGAACCTGCGGGTCTGCACCTTTTGAACCATTCACCTCTGAGCCTCTTACTTTCCATCATTTTGAGAGCCTGAACAGACCATTAGCACTTGAGAGAGTTGCCATCAAGTACAACACCTGTATCATAGAGTCATACCAGAATCATAATGCCAACACGTCCATAGGTACGACTTGATCGAGTAGATCAAAAGAAGGTGTGGTTATGGAAGGGGTAGTGGTACCATTGGCAGTAACCAATGTGACCAGAGATATGGATGCAGATTGAATGGCTTGGTAGGCCAATTCAACTGGTGACAACAGCATCTATTCTTCGAATGTGTCAAGGTCTAAAGGAGCCAGTAGGATCCATGCATCAGTCTGTTCATGAGGAAAATATGAAAGGATGTTGACGGATTGTGAAACCTTGGGTAGCTGAAGTGGGAAACAACCCATGAGGGAGGAAGCCTTCAATAGACCAGTACCAATACTGACATAAGTGTTGGGCACACCACATAGTAGGGGTACAAAGCTGCTTGGTAATGGTGAATAATCATGGGTGCAGAAAGACAACTGATCTACTGTAACTACCTTTCCATATAATGGGAATTGGATGATGCAAAAGACTGTAGATACTATGGCCATCATGGCATATGTCCAACTGCGACCCAGCAAGAGATTATAGTCGAGTTTCTTGTCCACGACTTCTATGTCCACCATTACGGTTTTCCCATACAAAGTGATGGAAAAATTGGCTAGGTATCCTTTTGGGATAAAGGTGTGGCCGTCAAAAGCTTTAAGGGAATTGAATGGTGGGGATAGGGTTGGAGAACCTAGGGTGAGCCACCCTGAAGCTGGTATGACGTAGGTAGAATAACCTTCATCGATGAAAGTTTTGTGTATACCTTTACCTTTCAAAGTGATATGCACATGGAATGCAAGCTAGTGAGAAAGGGGAGGTTTACACTTTTCCATGTTGAAAATAGCAAGCATGGAATCCATTGGACCAATACTTCCAATAGCAAGAAGCAAAGCTTTCTATTGTGATCGGGATGTTTGTAATACTTTGAGCGCTAACATAGCCAATGACGCTTATGCCAATTCCTTTATAATGTTGTAGTGTTGGGTGACACGTGCAGATGTATTGTGCATTGTGCATTGAAGTGACCTTTTTGGGGGTCGAATTACAAGGTCGTCAAGTGGCCTTTTGATATGCAAATCGTTAGGTGGTGGTGGGTTTTGACCTGAGGATGGTTCTGCTGCAGGAGCGATAGGAGCTCCATATGATCTAGCTCTTGTGGTGAGTTGTACCATTTCAAATGTGTAAATGGTAGAAGATCCTTCGCCAGCTAAAGGATGTTGATAACCATCGTTGCCTCCTTATTGGGGTTGTGGTTGGTTTGCAATAAGATTTCACTATTGTTGAGTGGGGAAAGGATTTCTAAGGATAGTGGGGGCCTTACCAAAATCACTTTTGGCAAGGTATTCTATGCATTCTTGAAGCCATGGACAATGCCAAGTCATGTGGTCTTCAACAGAGAGTTTGCATGGATATCTGGTGGGTTTATCCTTTTCCTCGTTAGTAGGCACAATGGCCTTCTATTTTAGGTTGGGCTGCTTTGGTGACTGCTCTTTAGAAGGAGTGGTATTTTTCTTATTCTCCTTGTTCTTGCCACCATATTTTTTTGTAGATTACACAGAGTTTATCATAGTGGCAGGAAGAGCAGCCGTATTGGTAGAGGGGTCCACTACTAGTTTGGTAATGGAACCACCGGTTTGTTTTACAGTGGCCCTAAAGGCTGCACTGACAATCCCATTGGTGTGCACTCCGGGGTGCTAAGTGGTGGAAGCATTGGGGTTACCAGGATCATTGGGGATTATGTCATAAAGAGTGCCAGACTGTGAATATATCAGATGTAAGTGTTGGGCATGACGTATGGATTGGTGTTTTGTGACCGCACCACCTAGAGTGACATCTCTAGCGATTTGTGGGAGTAAGGACTTGCAGAACTAGTCCACTAAGAGAAGTATAAAATGGGGGCTTTTACTAACCTCTACCTATGTCTCCATTCATGAATATGATTGAAGATGTGGGTGGCAGTATCTTGACGAAATGAAGTGAGGAGCTTTGCCCCAGTGTCATAGCGGATAGGTAACTAAAAGTGATTTAGGAATTCCATCGCTAAAGTCTCAAAGGTGTTTACTGAGACACGTGGTAACTCAATATACCATTTCATTGCATTTCTAGTGAGGGTGCGGGGAAAAATACGTAACCAGACACACCACCATAGAGTTTGAAACACCCTAGAGATGGTAGGTGGTGATATGGGTGCCTAGATCCTCCCCTTGTTTTCCATCAAACTTCCATCGGTATTTTACTCAAGATCGATGGCCATTGTAAGTTCTGATATATGGGGTCATTTGTCAACTTGTATAAGTCAGGTATATCCAATGTTGCCAAGAAAGGCAGAGAGTTAGGTGCCCCTGACTCTGACCATGGTGATGATGGATGACTTGAGGAGCTTTTCTCTCCTCCCATCATTTGGTTCCCCCTATTATACATGGGTTGCGTGGTGTAGTAGTTTCTTTGAGGTATGGTGTTGTAGGGTGGATTTCCATGAGGATTTTGATAGTGGGGTATGGAATTTCCCCCAATATAACCGATGCCCCCTTGAATCATTTGAAGATGTGAGTAGGCTGCCCCCATGGACTTGTTGGGAATCTCTTGAGGATTCCCACCTAACACAGAACTAACCATTTGTCCTTGATTGATAGAGGGAATGCTCATGTCAATTAGTGACTGACCATGCATGCCTCAGAATGGAGGGGGGACTATTACTTTCCCTATCAGCATATGCATATTGGGAACCCCCCAAGGTATATGAATCTTGGGGTTTGAACTGTACATTGGTGACCGACCATGTTGTTGGTACATGTTAGGGTCCAACCCTAACCCCCTTATTTATGTAATAGGATCGAGTCATAGTTATAGTTAAGTAAAGAGTCAATAAAGCCCATATTAATAATTGTAATTGGTCAACCCACATTTAATGAAGGGACCACAGTTAGTTGTAAATGAGCCATGGTATTAGATAGATGGTATTAATAATAACGATGGTATTGCCCCATGGTATTACATGTATGAATCTTATATAAAGGATAGACACTCCCTTCGAGGAGCATCATGTATTCTTTTGTAATTGAGCTCAGATCTATTGGAGGTTGCCCCCTCGAAGAGGCAAGTGAACATTACTCTCTCAACAATAAAATACTTGTTGTTATTTCTCATTGTTCTATGTTCTGGGTATATTTCTTCACATATTTGGTATTCTGGTATTGTCTTGTAGGTTAAGAGCATAATAAGTGGTATCAGAGTGCTTTCCAGGGCCAGTGGGATCTCCAATTATTAACAATTTTTTTTTTGGCTAGAGACGTGTTCTGGCATCTTTAAACCATGGGATTTGTCATTGAATGCATAAATATATGGATTTGGGGAGGCATGCATGAAGGAAATATAAGAGGTGATCATGCTTGTTGGACTCTGTTATAACCCCTGTGGGTACCCCTTCAAGTAGTAGTGCATTAGATAGAACTGCACACAGACTGTCTTCCAAGTACCCTTTGGGTATATCAGAAGCCCCGTAGCCCCCTTTAAACCTTGCCATAGATATATCGTTGGCTGTCTTGCTGCTACAGTACATTGAGAACAACACTCAGAGAGATTACCTGTGCATACGATAGGGTACTTTGGTTGTACAACTAAGGGTACAGTTGATCCTCCTTGGTTAGTGCCCTGAAAAATTGGGCTGAGTACTATTGTCAGACCCATATGTATATTGTGATCTATAGCACTTGACACTCCTAAAGACCATATTTCCCTTCTCTATCTTTATATCACGCATAATCTTTTCCAGAACAAATCTCACAGGTGGGGTTTTGTTGCAGCAACAACAATTAGTTTTTTTCTTCAGATCTATTAGATTAACCATTCAGATCTATTAGATCCATTAGATCCACAACATAAATCAGTTTTAACATCTAGATCTTTCATATTAGCCATTCATATCTATCAGATTCATGAGATCTGCCATCTAGATCTAGCAGTTTGGGCTCTGTAGCCGTCGCAATAATCCGATCCAGCATTCAGATCTAACTAATTGTGTAGGTTCCTATACCTAGGCATGATTTTCGTAGGACTTTGGGCAACATTGACATTTATGGGATTCGGCTACTATGGCCAATGAAAGGATTGACAGCCTTGAATCACAATTGAAAGATGTCATGTTGCAGCTAAAAAGCTTAAATGAAATAGTCTCAAAAAGCAAGGTCGAGGAATGCACTGAGGCATATATTGGCAATGAAAACATTAAGGGTGATTCTAGCTAGTCTCTTCACCTCTTTGGCACCCACCAACAATCCCATCTGTGACCACGCAAGCTAGACATGTATAAATTTGATAGCTCTCACCCAACCGCATGGATAGCACAAATGGAGCAATATTTCACACTGAATTACATCCTGGATGATGTGACTTAGCTTAGTGTGCGTATCATGTAATTGGAAAATGAAAGATGGTAATGGTGGAAATGGCATCAACGTTGCTATGGAAGGCCCTTGACTTGGCAGACATTCAAAAAAGCTCTTACAGCATCTATTTTTTTGGGTTGTCTCACTAAGCTCCAACGGATAGGAACATTGAACGAATATATTATAGCCTTTGAAGCCTTAGCTTTCCACACTGGAAGTCTACACGATGAATTCTATGTGGAATGTTTTGTCACTGGTCTCAAAGAAGCAATACAATCCCACGTCCAATTGCACCACCCTAGCTCATGGTTGCATGCTTGCAGGATAGCTCGTGAAGTAGAACGCACATTAGTGGCCTAGTCCAATCGCCCAAATTTCATCACCAAGGGTCACCCCACACAAGCTCAAAGCACTACCCAGACACTCAAGGTTCAAAAGGTGTCACCAATAGAGATGGCAGAAAGAAGAAAGCAAGGATTGTGTTACTACTGTGATGAGAAATACTCCCCCAGCATAATGCAAGGAGCCCAAATTCTTTCAAATCAATTCTACTGATCACAGTTCATTGGAGGAAGCCACACCACTTGAGGAACCAGAGGAGGAAGAAGAGGACAACTAGCAGGACAATGTACCTGAAGAACCAGTTATCTCACTGCATGCTTTGGCAGGGATTTCTTCTCCCCAAATTCTCAAAATCAAAGGTTTTATCAAGCATCGCTTAGTAGTAGTCTTGATTGATAGTGGTAGTACACATAATTTTATCCATCAAAGAGTTGCAGAAGGAGTGCATTGTTTTGTCAGAAGTTTCTAACTTCCAAGTCCAAATTACTGATGAGGGGACAATAAAATGTGAATGCTGCTGTGAAAATGTCAAACTTCAAATGGGGGATTTCTTCTCCCCAAACTCTCAAAATCAGAGGTTTTATTAAGCATCGCTTAGTAGTAGTCTTGATTGATAGTGGTAGTACACATAATTTTATCCATCAAAGTGTTGCAGAAGGAGTGCATTTTTTTGTCTAAGCAGTTTCTAACTTCCAGGTCCAAATTACTGATAAGGGGACAATGAAATGTGAAGGCTGCTGTGAAAATGTCAAACTTCAAATAAGGGATTATCAGTTAAAGACCCACATGTTTGCCATACACATGGGAGGGTGCGATATTGTCCTAGGTGTTGAATGGCTTCACACACTTGGCCCAATCATAATGGATTTCTAGGAGTTATATATGAGCTTTAAGTAGAACAACCACACACATACCCTCCGCGGACTCCAGGCAGGAGCTCCGTCTATCATCAGCTCACATCAGATGGAGAAATTGTTAAAAAAGGGCCACTATGGAGTTATAGCCCAATTTAATGCCATCCAGGCCTTCGAACCCAATTTTCTTGATATTCATCTTGAGATGCAACAGATCTTGAACAACCATCTGCCAGTCTTTGACAAGTCTCATGAGCTTCCACCCTCGAGAGGGGAACATGATCATAGCATTACTTTGGTCCCACGGGACCAACCACCAAATGTGCACCCATATAGATACCTGTTCAACCAAAAGAATGAAATTGAAAAAATAATTAAGGAACTCTTGGAAGAAGGCATCATTTGTCTTAGCATTAGTCCTTATTCATCGCCGATGGTCATCATGCTCAAGAAAGATGGGAAATGGCGTATGTGTCTAGACTTCAAGGCCCTCAATAAGTTGACGGTCAAAGATAAATTTCCCATTCCTATTGTCAATGATTTTCTGGATGAACTAAATGGGGCTCAATTCTTTACTAAGCTCAACCTTCACTTGAGCTAACACCAAATTCGCATGAAAGAAGTTGACATTCCAAAGACTGCTTTCCAAACTCCTGAAGAACCTTATGAGTTCGTGGTCATGCCATTTTGTCTTTGTAGTCCCCATCCACTTTTTAGAGCCTTATGAACCACCTTCTCAAAACATATCTCAGAAAATTTGTCCTTGTTTTCTTTGATGACATCCTCATCTACAATTGCACTTGGGCCACACATCCTTAGCATGTAGATATGCTCTTGCAACTACTCCGCAAACATAAATTATTCGTCAAGATGTCCAAGTGCTCTTTTGGAATGGAAGAAGTTGAGTATTTGGGCCACATTATGGGGCATGAAGGTGTCAGGGTGGACCCCGAAAAGATCCAGGAAATGCAAGATTGACCTCAACCAAAGACGTTGAAGAGCTTGAGAGGATTTTTGGGTCTCACAGGATACTATAGCAAATTTGTCTGCAATTATGGTCCCATTACTAGGCCCCTCACTCAACTCCTCACGAAAAAATCATTCCTCTGGAATGATGAAGCACAACAGGCCTTTACAACTCTCAAACATTCCATGTGTTCCACTCCAGTCTTAGCACTACCCGACTTCACCAAATCTTTTATGATTGAATGTGATGCTTCTGGTATGGGTATTGGGGCAGACTTAATGTAGGAAGGTCGACCCTTGGCCTTCATGAGCCAACAACTAAGTGGGAAGAATATGTGACAATCTACCTATGAGAAGGAGATGATGGCCATATTACATGCAATAGATATGTGGCGACCATACTTACTGGGGTGACATTTGCAAATTCGCACAGACCATCAAAGCCTTAAATATTTTTTGGAGCAATGCCTACCCTCACCACAACAAAATAAATGGCTCGCAAAAATGCTGGGATATGATTATGAGATAATTTACAAGAAAGGGCACGAAAATATTGTAGCAAATGCATCATCCCACCAATTTGAGGAAGAAAGTACCCTACTCGCAATTTCCCTTCCCATTCCAAAATGGATTGAAGAGGCTCGCAAGGAATGGTTTTCACATCCTTTGCTCTCCCAACTCATTAATCAATTGCAGGCGGATCCAAATTCCACAACGGGCTACTTATGGCAGGATGAGATTCTTCGCTACAAGGGTAGAGTCATAATATCACTAACATCCACCCTCAAAAGTCGCATTTTGGCAGAGTTTCACTCATCTCCCACTACAGGAATTCAGGCTTTCAGAAGACGTATGCTCAGACTCGAAGATAATATTTTTGGATAGGCATGAAAAAGGAAATTCTTACTTTTGTATTTGAATTTGATGTCTGTCACTGCCACAAAGGAGAAATAATCCCTAGGCACCTTACAACCATTGCCCATCCTGACCTCAATCTAGATGGAGATTTCTATGGATTTAATTAGGAGTCTTCTAAAGTCAGGAAACAAGCCAGTGATCACAGTGGTTGTGGAGAGACTTTCTAAGTATGCTCATTTTTTCACCCTACCCCACCCTTTTACACTGTCTTTGGTTGCTCAATCTTTCCTGGATCAGATATTCAAATTGCATGGAATGCCCACTTCCATTGTGTCTGATCATGACCTGATCTTCACCAGTAACTTTTGGCAGGAACTCTTCTAGATACAAGGCACCCAATTACAACTCAGTACTTCCTATCATCCACAAACTGATGGTCAAACTGAAGTAGTCAACAAATGTCCAGAGACCTACCTTATGTGTTTCACTTCAGAAAAGAAACATCTATGGGTACAGTGGTTACCTCTAGCCGAATGGTGGTATAACACCAACTATCATGCCACCACCTAAATGACTCCATATGAAGCAGTTTATGGTCAACTCCCTCCTTCCCCTACTTATATTAAGGGATTCTCAAAGGTACAAGCAGTGGATCAACTCCTACAGAATCGCACAACCATGCTAGCCCACCTTAGAGAGAATCTTCATCAAGCCCAAAACCACAGGAAGCAACAAGCAGATCAACATTGCTCTGAATGCCAATTTCAAGAAGGGGATCAGGTATTTTTGAGGCTGCAACCATATAAGAAAACATCACTCAAAGACAAGGGTTATCAGAAATTATCTCCAAACTTCTACGGACCGTATCAAGTACTTCATCGCATTAGAGAAGTCACCTATAAGCTAGCTTTTCCACCCACTGCAAAAATCCATCCAGTCTTCCATGTCTCATGCCTCAAGAAAGTGATTGGGAACCATTGAAGAATTCAAACCAGTCTACTTGAAGTGGATGAAGGAGGGTCAATCTAGCTCCAACCTGAATAGGTTCTTGACACACGAGAACAACACCTGCATGGCCGCATGATCAAGGAAGTCCTCATCAAGTGGAAAGACACCTCTCTGGAAGATGCAACCTGGGAACCAACCACTATCCTTCAACAGTTTCTGCAGCTTTAGCCTTGAGGACAAGGCTATTCTTATGGAGGAGGGCATGTTAGGGTCCAACCCTAACCTCCTTATTTATGTAATAGGATCAAGTCCTAGTTATAGTTAAGTAAAGAGTCAATAAAGCCCATATTAATAATTGTAAGTGGTTAACCCACATTTAATGAAGGGACCACAACTAGTTGCAAATGGGCCATGGTATTAGATAGATGGTATTAATAAGAACAATGGTATTTCCCAATGGTATTGCATGTATGAATCCTATATAAAGGATAGAGACTCCCCTCGAGGAGCATCATGTCTTATTTTGTAATTGAGCTCAGCTCTATTGGAGGTTTCCCCCTCGAAGAGGCAAGTGAACATTGATTTCTGAATAATAAAATACTTATTATTTCTCATTGTTCTATGTTCTAGGTATATTTCTTCGCATATTTGGTATTCTGGTATCGCCTTGCAGGGTTAGAGCATAACAGTAAATGGGAACCACGCCCATAGTGCCACATTGAGTGTCATAGGGAGCACTATATGTGGCACTTGTCAAAGGTATGCATTTTGGCACCATAGGGGTGGAACCTAGCATCTGCTGGGTTCCACTCATAGAGGGTGTCATGTGAGTGGTTGTACTTGGGACAAAAGGGATAGCAAGATTCCACACTACCAATGTTGTGATGACTGTCGACTAGGGGAGTGGTGAAGGACCAAAAGTGTCCCTAAAGTTCCACAAATCGTTAGTCGTTGATTGGTTAGATGGAAATGTTACAACTAGTGAAGCAGGAAGTATAGGTACCATAAAAGCCAAGACAGGTTCCAATGGATTCGTGAGCGAAGGGTTAAACAGGGGAAGAAATCCCTCGGTAAGGAAATCCTCCAGCAAACTTGAATCATTTGTTGTCCAATAGATCCCATATGATATCTAGGAGATTGATCCCCTGAAGATGGGGAATCCAGTTCAATGGAACTCGGCTGATCTTCCACAATGAATGGAGGAAGTCCTAACAATCATTTGGAGTGATGATGAGGGATGGATGTAGCCACCGTGATCATTAATTTTTATCAATAAATTTTATCGTGATATTCTTTAAAGTTTCAAATGATAGCACTCAGGTACCTAAAAATATATATAAAAAATACAGTAAATGGATCAATTAGCAAACAGAGGGAAATTACCTTGTTTGGTAAGCACCGATCACTAGAGATGAAACCCAACATCTCAATGAATAACAAAGAAGGATGGCCAAATGTATGGTTACATTTACTCTAGAGGTTCATCTGAACCTCAGATTGAGGGGCCAAGTACTCTTGTGAAGATGAGCACCTCCCAAAGACTGAAGACAAGGTAGGTCCATCTATGTTAGGTACCAGGACAACCCGTCCTAGTTCACTAGGGTAAAAGCAATGAACTTGCCCTGCTTTCCTGCTCTTTCCCATTTGCCTTCTTTTTCATATTTGAATTTTCCCAAATAGTTTGATTTTTGGAAATTTCCTTACTTTTCTTGAGCAACTTTAGGGATAAATATCTAGATATTTGTGAGTCAATTCATTGGTTAGACCCACTAAACTTCCCTAATTTTCACTAATGCTACCCCTGGTTTAACAAATTCAGTTATTAAGGTCTTTAACGCACACTTAGGCTTGGTAAAAAGCTTTATAAAGAAGGTTTTTAGTGTGCAACCAGTGTTAATGTGGAATCAAGGCCTGCAATTATGGTCTTTTGTTCAGTCATCATGTCTTTCCCATCTGAGTTGATGGGGCGGTCATTTTGTTGTATAACACCTCTTCGATCCACTGAATTCTACAGTAGATTTCAATCTGCCTAATCCAGTTATTAAGCTTTTCTACATTAATTTAACTGTTAAACATGGGAAGATCAAATTTGACATATAATTTAAAGAAAGGTTTCTTAGATGCATCCCTTGAATTTCTATGATGATGGTGATGAGAGGATGAAGAGATTTCACTCAAGGAAGGAGAAGGAGGGGGTTCTCCTCCACCATTTCCATGCACTGAACATTGTTCTTCTAGATTTCTCTCTTCTTCTTTCTCCAGTCCCGAAATAAACTTATCGATATTCTCTGCCATTGTATAGAAGGTTTTGTGGAAATTTTGCTCGTCTTCATTATGAGTCTCTTCATCTTCCATGTTTCTTCTTCGATGCGCATGCCCCGCTTCGGGATTAAAAGACTTTAGTTTCCCTTCGCCTCTTTGGAGCCTGTTTCTTGTTAGCATACAAACATTAAATTCACATCTAAAAATACCTGCTCTGATACCACTTGATCCAAAATCTTTTGCTTATATATGTGTTAAATACTTACATGCATAATTTGTAGCTTAACATGGAAAACTTAATGTGCACATGAGAGAAGAGGAGAAACACACAAAGCATAAAATAAGACAACAAGACGATAACGGAGTTTGTTTGACTTGGTCTACATCTCTAGGCCTCGCTCAATCAATGGGGAGGCCTTCATTCATTAAGTGGCATGAGAAAGAAGAGTACAAGCATTAGTTACAAAAAAGGAGTTTTATACCTCCATATTGAAAAATGGTCGAAACATGTATAACTTTGATGGAGAAATGGACAATTTCATTGCATTCATGGTGTTGAGAAGTGCTTAAACCATATATAATTTGTCAAAATATGACAAACTGAAAATTTGGCCCTCTTGCAATATTCTATCTCGAACTACGTACATTGCCTCCTATACCCAGGCACACTAAGAAACCATGTTTAAATCAAAATTGGCTAGCATATGTTTCAAAGTGGATGGTTGGCTAAGTTGGTTAAAGATCTTGTTTAATAGGGAGGAGGTTGGGCGGTCAAACTGTGCCTCCTCCTTTTTCCATATAACAAAGCCTTTTTTTGTTAGTAATTTGGTTGGGTTGGGCCCACCTTGGGAAGCCTGCCTATCGTACCCACCTTCCCCATGGTTGTTGCGTGTTTCCTTTGGGCATGATTGGGTCCATGCCCAAGGGATGACCCACCACCCACTATGTATATTTGAAGAGTGTCATTGGGTGTGAGTTGTGGGGTGGGTGGGTCATGGCCGCCCACCCCATTTTGGGTTGTGGTTTCATGGGAGGGGCCAGGGTTCATGGTCCACCCCTCCACCAATATTTTTATTGTTATATGGTTTGGGTGGATAAGAGTTGGGGTGGTAGGGTTGGTGGCTCACCGCCCCTTTTTATATATTTTTTTGTTATATAAACCAAACTGGGCATTTTTAAAATTAGGTTTTAGAATGAAGGAGTCATTTTAATGAGGAAAAAATTTTGCCCGGAATATTGCCAGAGTTGGCCAGATTCCATCCACCAGAAAATGTCAAATTGTGCCTTCATTAATCTTGCCTAGTCATCAAAAAGTCAACCCAACTTTGACTGCCTCTATCTCCTTCATCTAGACTCAGATTGGAGTGTCATTCACACTGTTGGAATCAGGGGGACAAGCACTTTGATCTGATGTCATGCTCATCATCTCTTTGCCAATTTGAATTTTGAGCCTTTTCCATGTCACTACTGTCTGGAGATCCACCTAGATCAGCAGGGTTTTTTAAGTACCCACAGATTAGTCCATATAGCAAACAACAATTGTTAAAACATAACATCATTCATTCAACAATGAACACCATTAAGAAAAAAATAGTTCATTAACTTACTAAGTGAATAAAGCAACATATATCATACACGTAACCAGAATAGTCCAAATACATCTATGATACACGTATGAGGGAATGTCGACGCGTTGAGCTTTTGATTACAAGCATAAGATCCCAAGTACACTGTTACATGGATGAAACATTGTATATAATAATGGAACATGAAGCCACGCCTTTCTTCTCCAAAGAATAATCTATTTCCTATGTAGTTTAAGAGAATCCAAGGCTAACCATCCCAAAAATCTCATCAACAAGCCCTTTGCTTTAGTTATGAGGAGATATTTACAAAAAATATAGTGAAATTTGAGCTTACCCATGATTCATTTGCTTCTATGACTATTGATTTTCTACTATGACTCATTACATTCCAATTTGTGGCTTTTTCATATTTAACATTTGTCTCTTGCACTTCATTACACCACATGTATTACACAAGACAATTTAAAAATGAGACAATGTCCTAATAAGACAAGAATGCTAATGGTCAAAGACTCATCAAATATATAAGTGTTGTCACTTTTTCTAGCACTTGTAGCACAAGTCCTTCAGGAGATATAAAAAGCTTCCTAGAGATAGCCTCTAGGTTGATTGTAGACTAGTGCCTAGGACATCTTAAAGAGAGGAGTGCATTTTGGATTATCTGAGCGATTATGTTGAACTCCAATTGTCATGTAGTTTTAAAAAGAGAATAAAGAGGGCTTGGTTCAATAGTATTTCATCAAGGTAAACTCAAACCAATACATGGATCCAAATTCTCAGGGGGTAAATCGGGTTGATCTCAAGGAGGAATGCCTTGTTCTAGTGCTGACACACAACAACAAGTAGATTTAATATTGTCATTGTAGTAACATGAAGAGGAGGAAAGAAAGGATGGAATTTGATGCATAGGGATGTAAACAAAATATAATCCTAGGCAACGATTTTCTGGCAAAAATATGGAAGATTGAAGAGGTGGAATGGTAGAAACAATCGAGCGCTAGTGAAGGTTTCATGCCATATACCTCAAGGGTACATTTTCACCAAAATCATAAGTAAATATATGCACATCACATTTACATAAGTAAATTTGTAGCTAACACAATACTATTACTACTTAGTAACACATATACAATCATGAACAAGGGTGAAACTTGCAACTTCATTACGGTATTTTAGAGGGAGAAAAACTTACGTGATGTGATAAACAAAGGAGAAAAAATATTGCACATTACTCTAATAGGAACCAATAGAATAACTTCATTAATCCTCGAGCCCCAATCACCAGTCCATTACATTTAGCATGAACTCACTCAAGTCCCTCATGAACAAGCAAGTAGAACCAAAACTGGAACCACAAAATTTGGAACCCTCGGGTGCAAAATCCGGGAACCTATTTTAAGTGTTTCTTCCTCCATTTTATAAGGAGTGGGAGATCTTGGAAATTAATTAGAAAATTATCTTAGCGTAAGCATCCAGTTGCTTGATTGACTAGTTTTCTCAACATGCGACCGATTTGTTTCCCACAATGATTACAATAAGGATTTGATTTCTTTCCTTAAAATGCAAGAAATATAGAATAAATAAAAATAAGGAAAATTGACTGATGGTGAGGAAAAACATCTCCCAACCATTCCTATTATGGCCTCTAGTCAGGACATGTCTTTACCTTGGTGTGCTTCTCTTGCTACTCGGTTGGTTCCTGTTTCTTTCAACTTAACTTCCATAATCAATCTTTCTCTAGAGTTGGGAGTGGTTTGAATGTGAGTTTTGATGTCCTGGTACAGTAACAGGGGTCATCTGGACAATACTTCAGCTTCCCTCTGCATAGACTTCCATGTTGAATCATCAAGTCCTCCTAATGTTTTGTACATTCATTTACTCACATAAGACATTCAATGAAGTAGTCAAATCCATTTCTACGAACCATGTAGTCCTTAGTTTCTTGTTGTAGGGGCTTTTACAGGACTAGCCCATATCAATTTCCCACTTCTCCATGCATGAATTCAATGCCTCAGCTGCCAAACCATGCACCTTCAAAGAATTGGTCCAACCAAGATCCTATGACATTAAACCTCGTACTCTCTTGGCCAGTTCCCTATTGCTTCCAGTCTTAATGACTTTAGTTCTTCGCTTACAATAACTAGGAGTGATCCCTCATGACAGCCATAACATGTCCTAAGAACAACTGCCAACTCATTTGTCCCCATCAATTCTTTGACATTTTATTGTAACCAACCCTACCTTGTGAAATAATTATACAGTTGTATTGGAGCTAAAGCTTTTTGGGAATTTTAAATTGGATAGGCTTTGTAAGATTGTGGACGATGATCTCTTTAAGCGCCTTTTTCTTTGATCCCTTTCGATATTTCTTCATCATATGACCCGAGGCTATGACTAGGTACTTAGCCCTAAGGTGCTAACACCTTTGGACTCCTATCTAGGGCCATTTTTCCTTTATAAGTGATTTGTGACTGGTTTCCTTAAGTCTTCATGACCATGCACCCTTTATCGAATCTCCTCCACATCGGAGGTTTCCAGTCAGGACTTTACATTGGAGCCATGACATGCTTGTAATATCTGATTCTGATAGTCCTTTATGCCTTTGTGACTGCAGACCAACCTCCACATGAGATCCCCTTTATCACACTTTCCCATGTGTGTACTATGTTAGAAAGTGTTGACTAGCCTAAACCTTTGATATGTGATGGCCAATGTGACGTCATCACTTCCGTGTGGCACTTCCTGAGTGGTGACACATGTCACCCAGATATGCCCTCTTTGGAACCTTGAAAATGCTAGATCTACATGCCATGTGTCCTCCGTACTACCACATCATGTTGACATCAGACACCACATGGATTTATCAGGAAAAATAGTATTCCTCCACATGGCCCTCTAGAGGAGAGATAAAAGACTCACCCGCCATTGGTTTTTTGCTTATTTTCTTTGTAAATTTCTTTCGGCCTTTCTGGGTGATTTACACTTATCAACATTCTTTTCCCGCAATTCCTTTATAGTGGTTACTTTAAGATCGCAGATCGTTGAGTTCCAACATGTCTTGCCTTGTTGTGATCATCGATCGTCGATTCACCCCGGACCTCCGATTTATCAAAACTTTAATGTGTGATCCGCTGATAAGCCATGAGGTTATGAAGTGCAATCGCCGATATGTGATGTGACCTTGATGTGCGTTCACTGATATGCCATGTCACTGGAACCTCTGATATGCCATTCTATTTGATCCTTCGATATGCCATGCTATCTGATCCTTTGATATTCCATGCTCCCTAATCCTCTGATTTTCAATTTGTGATATGCTTCTGGACCTCTGATATTCTCTTCTCCTTCATTTCAAAGGCAACAAAACTCTTGAAATTGAATTGCCCATATGTTCTGATCTACAAGTCCATTTTCATACTTCAACATATCGCTAGAAAGTTCATTCTAGGAACTATGCAATGTAGAGGGTACGATTTAGATTTGAGAGCTTCTATGGCTTAGAAGATGGCTTCAAACTTCACTACTCTTTTGCATTTTCAAAAAATAAAAACACATTTTGCAGTGAGTGGCAACATTGGCTCCAATTAGGGATAGTGCCTTTCTAGCAAGGTCCTAAGAAACTATAGGCTAGTAACCTTCACCATTAGGCATGGAGTAAAAAATATAATGAATCTATACAACCAGAAAATCTGCATGGAACTTTATTTGAAGGGAGTCCTTTCCTCATTAAACCATAATGCTAAAATATAAACTCTAACAACTAGAAACTGAATTCCCATCTAGTGAGATTATTTATGTACAACTCCTAATTATGTATAGGACTCAATTCACCTAAGCGAGTTCAACCCTTCAATGGATCCAGACCAACATTTGGGTGCTATGCCTAATGCCTCCATGCTGCTGAAATTTGAAAATCAAAATAAGAATGCACCATGAAAAATCTTCAAAAAAATAAATCTGTTACATGCTCTAGAAGCAACCTTTGATGCTAACTTAAGAATGTCGTCATATAGTCAACTTTAGGGTCATAGAGATGACAAGAAAAATTTGTATCTGCCTTATTCTCATGAAAAGTCTATTGACGAATATCTACTTGGTCAGGGAAGCCACAAATATTGTTCAACTCCCCAGCTTTAAATTTTCTAGAAAATCTTGTTGTTGATGATTTGCTACCCATTTGTCAACGGGCCAACCCTATTGTAAATCTACAATAGATTCTTCCTTTTTTGAACTATAAAAGTCATAGATTGGAGAATCCTCTGAGAATCACTTGTAGGAATGTTTCTACAACGATCAGTTGCAAACTCAGCTTAGTCCTTCAACTTTGGGCTCTTCTTGAATTTTTTTTTTTTGCTCGGAGATTTCTCCCCACTTGTTTCTAAGTATATACCATTGACATTTTGTAACCACCTCTTCCTCCTATGAATAATATGAATCATAAATCGGAAGAGGTAGAAATTCAGATAATGGAGTGGTCAGGATGTTTGCCATAAGATTGAAACAGTGGAGTCACCAAGGTAAGATATCTTCAACCCACACTTCCCCTGCTCAGCTGATAGAGGTATTGTAAATATTTGTCATACACAGGGAAATATATTCTAATTTTTTCCCCGTAAATGACACAAAAAAGAGGTTGTCACTTTTTGTAGCACCTGTAGCGTAAGTGCTTCAAGAGATATAGAAAGCTTCCTAGAGATAGACTCTAGGTTGATTGTAGACCAATGACTAGGACATGTTAAAGAGAGGAGTGCATTTTAGATTATCTAAGGGATTATGCTGCACTCCAATTATCATGTAGTTTTAAAAAGAGAATAAAGGGACCTTGTTTCAATAGTCTTTCATAAAGATAAACTAAAGCCAATACATGGATCCAAATGCTCAGCGGGTAAATCGAGCTAATCTCAAGGAGGAATGTCTTTTTCTGGTGACTAAAACATAACAATAGGAACTTTAATATTGGCATTGTGGTAGCATGAAGAGGAGGAAAGAAAGGAAGGAATTCGATGCATAGGTATGTAAACAAAACAAAATCCTAGGAAACAATTTTCCAACATATGGAATATTGAATAGGTGGAATGGTAGAAACATTGGAGTGCTAGTCATGGTTTCATGCATATACCTCATGGGTACATTTATCACCAAAATCCTAAGTAGATATGTGACAATTATAGGTACATAAGTAAATTTGTAGCTAACAGAGTTGCTATTACTGCTTACTAACAAGTATACAATGATGAATGAGGGCAAACTTACAACTTCATTACACTATTTCAGAGGGAGAAAATAGATGTAAAGTGATAAACAAATGAATAAAGATAATGCACATTTCTCTGGTAGGAATCAACATAATAGCTTCATTAATCCTTGAGTTCCAATCACTAGTCCATTACATTTAGCAATATCTCACTCAAGTCCCTCATGAACAGGATAGTAGAGCCAAAAGTGGAACCAAATCATTCGGACCCCTTAGGTGTAGAATCCAAGAACGTTTATTAAGCATTTCTTCATCCATTTTTTAAGGAGAGGGAGAGCTTGGAAATTAATTATAAAAATATCTCAGCATAAGCATCCACCTATGTAATCGACTAGCTGTCTCGGCGTGCGATAGCTATGTTGCCCACAATGATTACAATCAAGATTGATTCCTTTCGTTAAATGCAACAAATATAGAATAAATAAAAATAAGGAAAATTGACTGATGGTGAGGAAAAAATCTCCCAGTCATTCCTATTATGGCCTCTGGTCAAGCCATGTCTTTTCCTCGGTGTGCTTCTCTTGCTGCCTGACTAGTTCTTGTTGCTTTCACCTTAACTACTTGAATCACTCATTTTACAAAGATGGGATTGGTTCGACTATGAGTATCATATCCCAGTACAGTAACAAAGGTCATCTAGGCAGTACTTCCCTCTGTATGGATCTCCATGTTGAATCATCAACTCCTCTTGAGCATCAATACATTCATTTACTCACAAAATATGTGTAGTGAATTAGTTGAATCCATTTATGTGACCCATGCAGTACTTGATTTCTTGTTGCAGGGGCTTCTATAGTATTATCCCATATTGATTTCCCATTGCTCCATGCCTTCACTCAATGCCTCGATGGCCGACCCATACGGCTTCAAAGCTTTGGTCCAACCACATTTTTGTGACATTATGCCTCATACTCTCTTGGACGGTTCCCTATCACTTTCAGTCTTAATGACTTTAGTTCTTTTCTTACAGGAACCGTGATCGATCTCCCATAATGGCCATAACATGTCCAAAGCACAACTGCGAACTCATCTATCCCCATAACGTCTTTGACATTTTACTAGAACTAACCATTTCCTCTGAAATAGTTATACAATTTAATTGGATCTCAGTCTATTCAGGGACTTTAAACTAGACATTCTTTGTAATATTGCCAACACTAATCTCTTTAATCCCCTTTTTCTTTGATCCCTTTCAATATTTCTAAATCATATGGCCAGAGGCTATGACTCGAAGCTTAGCCCTAAGGCACTATGGCCTTTAGACTCCTTTCTAGGGGGATTTTTCCATTTATAAATGCTTTGTGCCTCACTTCCTTAAGTCTTCATGAGCATTCACCGTTTATCACAGCTCCTATACATCATAGGTTTCCATTCAGGACTTTCACATTGGATCTGCAATGTGCTTACAATATTTGATTTTGATAGTCCTTTAGTGCTCGACCTCCAGCTACACCTTTAGTATTTGTCTTTTTGGTTGTGGACCTACCCTTAAATAAGAGCCCCTTTATCACACTTTTCCATGTGTGCACTGCATTAAAATGTGCCGATAATCCTCAACCTCTGATCTATGATTATCGATGTGATGTCATCACTATTTTCTAACACTTCCTCAGTGGTGACATGTGTCACCCAGATATGCCCTCTTTTGACGCTTGAAAATGCCAAATCTGCATGCCACATGTCATCCATACTACCACATCATGATGACGTTAGAGGCCACATGAATTTATTGGGACCAATAGTATTTTGCCATGTGGCCCTCTAGAGGAGAGAGAAAATTCCCGTATGCCCTTAGTTTTTGGTTGATTTCCTTTGTAAATCATTTTATGGCTTTCTCGGTGATTTACGCTTATCAAAATTATTTTCCCACAATTACTTTATAGTGGTTACTTCAAGATCATCAATTTCCAATTTGTGAGATGTCTTGCATTATCATAATCATCGATTCATCTCGGATCTTTGATTTATCATAACTTTAATTTGCGATGCACTGATAAGCCATGATGTTATGAAGTGCGATTGTTAATATTCAATGTGACCCTAATGCACGATCATCAATATTCCATGTTGTTGGAACCTTCGATAAGCCATGTTGCTTGATCCTCCAATTTATGGTTTTTGATCTGCTCCCAAACCTTCAATATGCTCTTCTACTTCATTTCAATGTCAACAAAACCCATGAACTTCAACTAGCCATATCTTCTGATCCAGAAGTCCATTTTCAGACTTCCACATACCGTTAGAAATCTCATTCCAAGAACTATGAAATGGATGGGGTTTTATTTGGCTTTGAGAGCTTCTATGGCATGGATGATGGCTTCAAAATTCACAACACATTTTATAGTGAGTGACAACATATAGATCATGTAATTCTTGATGGATTTAATATAAGTGTACCATGCTCTCAACTACTTTACTATGTATTAAATATGGTTTGGAAAGTACCCTCTATATTTCATATTCAGCTATGCTATCTCTATCACTTATTGAGGCTTGTCTGCATATTATTATAGAACCATGAAAGCTTCATGTGCACTTTGACTAGTGGAAAGGCATACTGTTGAATAATATCTTTAGTCACCTCCAAGCCTTCTTGTTCTATTGCTTTCTTAATTATTTCAATGTAATCCCTAAACTCTTATGTCAGGCATCACATGTTTTTTTGTTAGAGACTCAAAACCATTATGTAGCCATAGTACCAAATGACTATTCTCCAATATGAGAGTAATTTTGTAGGTGGAGTCTCAACTGAACTTTTTAAATCCTGACAGAGGCCTTGTATTTCCTTTCCAAATGTTTCAAAGTATTTATATATTTTTCATCCCACTCTTGCATCTAATAAAATTACCTATTATCTACCTTCAGGAGTTTCACTACTTCCTGTGCATTATTTTGGATTCCAATGAGAGGGGCCATGACCTGTTGTATCAGTGTCATCTCATCATATAGTCTCACCATGGTATCCTACATTCGTCCTAACTCTTCCATCATGGTAGACTACCATTATGCAGTATTTATGTTTTGTGATTATAGTCTCTGGTTCTCTGCTTAGAGACGTTCTAACTATTTCTTCACCGCAACCAATTCTCTTAACCTAGTATTTTCATTCAATAAGTACTATGATTTATTCTATTCCATTATAGTGATTACAACATTTTCTGCCATAACTTCCCTTGGGTTTTTGATAACATTGGAGGTCATCACCTTTTGTGTTTCTATTAACACTAGATTCTAAGTATCACTGGGAAATTCTCTATGCCTTTGTTGCATGGTCCTCTTCTTAAGCTCATCAAACATTACATTGAAAACATATGTGACTCTATCTGTTGGTGGAGGTGTTATCCCCATCTCTTTGAATGGAAGATGGACTCCTATCAGTGGTTGTTCATTTGGAGTACTAGGTTCATCATATATGGGTTTGATGGTGTCTTCTTCCTTGTACTACACCTCCTCAATATCACGAGTCAAATGTTCTTCCTCTAGATTTTGTATTGCCTCCTCTTCTTTAGACTGCCTCTGATGTTCTTCTTTAATCTATCTCCTCTCTTATTATTCTATCTATTGCTTCACAGGAAACCCATCCTACTGCATACTCTCCTCCCCTTTTTCTTCTTCTTCTTCTCCTTCTCCCCTCTCTAGCTCTATTTTTGTAGGTCTTGTTTTTAAAAGATCAACATTCCATTTCTTTCTCCTCTCGCTCGATGAATAACTAATTATTTTCGTAGGAGTTAGATTCTTTACTTGAGGTGTTGTTTCCTCCTCCTCTTTATCTTGCTTCTACAAGTCCTTGGCTGTTGGATCATGGGGTGAAGTGGTTTTTTAGGGCTAGATGTGTCTTCATTCTAGAATTGTACCAATTCTTTATCTTTTCATATTCTAGTCTGCATATTGATGAATACCCCATGTTATGACCAATCCTTTGAAACTTCTTCCTCACAATTCGCCTAGGATCATATGCATGGAAGTATTCAATGGAAAGGTGTAGGTTATTTAGGTCTTCTATCTAGGTCGCTAATTCCCTGTGACTGTTTAATTTGTACAACCTTATCCTCAATAGAAAGATAGGCCAAGGGGATTTCTTCCTCTTATGAAGAGTTCCTGAAAACCCCTTGTCCAACTGATTGGATACTTCTTGCATGACCACATTATTTGTCACATATCAAAAGATAAGATGAGGGATTATTTGAAATTTGAAAGATCTGATATAAATTCCCTCAACGACTACAAAATAGTCTACGATATCTTCAAGTGACTCCTTCACTTGATGCGTCATGCATGACGGATCAGTGTCAAATATCAGGTGAAAAATAGTTGCAAAGAAGTGTTTGGCCAATATTTCATATGCGCTTATGCAGATTCCCTCTGATAACAACCTGTAGTGAAAGAAAAAAGGAAAATTCTCCTTGGGAGTCTAGTTCCAATACAGTTTTGGGATTGCATACCATGCATAAATTCCATAAAACAAATGCAGACATGTGAAATTTTGGGGCTTGATTTTCTTGTAAAGATGCTTTGGTCTTCCCTGCTTGTCATTGTAATTCATATGATAATATATCCAACCAATTAAAATATTTTCCACTTGTTACCACTAGATTGAGCGAGTATATGAAATTCTTTTGGAATAACTCAACATTCTTGCACCCAAACATCCGATAGTACATAACCATTAAATACTGATATACATCTCTTAAGGCATTTTTCAGATAAACTGCTAATGGGTGATGGTGAAACTTTGGAGGTTCTTGACACCATTATTTAATAACATTATTTATGTCTAGGATAGACCGTTTTGTGTAGAAGTTGTCATTTTCATATTCGTTGGGCTTGAGCATCATATAGTATGTTTGCATATCCTCACCATAATAGGTTACGAGGTGACCGCCACTCTCACTATGAAGCACAAGGTGAGAGTCATCCTTTCATGTAATGATCCATTAAATAGCTTCAAAACATGGCATGACTAGGAATCTCCATATGATCTTATGTATCTTGGAATTCTTAATGTTGATGTATGCATGCACATCCTCTAAGGCCACAGGAAACTTCTCGTGCATGAATGTGTTATAGATGTTGTTCCATGTGATTTTTTTAGCATTGTCAATGAAACACTGACTGTCCACATATATATGAACACTAGAATTTGCAAATTCAATAAGATCGCTAATGATTTCTTGTGAAATATCTATAGAGGCTATTTTGCAGGGTGACATGCTTCCAAAAGATGATGACAAAGTTAAACAATTGAGGCATGAACAGATGGTTGTGGAGTCACACTAATGACGATAAGATCAACTTAAAACAACTAAATATTCAAAAACGCTTGTAAATTGTGTTCAAATAACCATCATGAATGATAGATCAAGAAACAATTATGAAAAAAAACCAAAAATAAAATGCATGCAAGCAAAAATACACATGAAAACAAGGAGGGCTCACTTCCATAAAATGAATGGGACATGCATGGTCATTCGAGGCTTTGTAGTGCATTCATGCACTCAAGAAAGAGGAAAAAATCAGCCAAGGCACACTATAGAACCCTCAAGGGTTGAAGAAATGGGAAAAAATGCCTTCAAATATTCCCTATGTTCCCATGTGCCCTAGGAGACAATGAGGGAGAATTGTTGGACTCTAAAGGGTCTAAGGATGAGGGAAGTATAGCTTCAGGTCTTCAAAGTGCACCTATGTAGTTAAGGCAAAGGAGGACACACTATCACATGTTTAAGGGCTAAATGAGTAATGCTTCATGACTTCATGATGCACTCATTCGACCTAAGGGAAAGAGGGTGCACTATAAAACTCCAAAGGGTGGAAGAGAAAATATTCATGCCTTTCTGATGTGCTCATGCACTCAAGAAGAAAATTGGGTTACACAAAGTGACGTTTTTGAGTATGAAGGAGCTTCAAGCTCAAGAAGTGCACTTTTATTGAAAATATCCCAAAAACATGTTCAAACAATATCGATAATAATACGATAAAGATAAGATCCTGGAAGTATTTATAGTTGGTGTCGCATGCATGGTGGAAGGGAGTGTTTCAAGAATGTGAATAGTTTCTTGCATTCGATAGTAGTTGGGGAGATTACTCACATGTAAGATAGGGTAGTTGGGTAGTACAGCTAAGGGTACAATTGATCCTCCTTAGTTAGTGCCCTAAAAGATTGGGGGAGAAATACTATTGGACCCTTATGTATATTCAAATCTATAGAACTTGAAACTCCTTAATACCATCATTCCCTCATCTCTCTGAAGATCGCCCATCATCTTCTTTGCTAGATCAGATCTAGTAGTTGGGGGTTTTGTCACTGCCACAACAATCATATCCACCAGTCAAGGTCTACCGCCACAATACCGTTGAGATCTAGTAGCTAGGGTTCAGCCGCTACCGCAGTCCAACACACATTCATAGTTGAGGGTTCATAGACAGATTTGACCATTTGTGCAGGGAGGCTTATGGCGTCTATACCCTAGGTCAATTCTCATAGGACATTGGGCAGGATTAAGTTTTTTGGAAATTTGCAACTACAGTATTGATAACCAGGAAGTAAAAAAAAAAAACAAGTTTGAGCCTGCTAGGGACGCTTTTAAGAGAATTAACCCATAAGAGTCAGGACGACAAGCTAGATGCGGTGGTACCATTCACTTGTCAACTTCAATTTTTGATTGGTCCTAAATTTTTTCAAAGTAAAGACAAGTGACCTAGACCTATGTATGGCAAAAACCAGAGCTCAAGTAATGGCCAATGATAATATCGACAACATTGAAAAAAATAAAATAAAATTGGATAATGGATCAACTGAGGACATTAATAGACACTGTCACAGAAGGTAAGTCTACATTATAATTGGAGGAAAGTGGTCCTAATGAATAACTTGAAGGAGAATCTAGCCATCATCTTCACTTCCATGGAAATCACCAACATTCCCATCATTGACCTCCCAAGCTGGACATGTACAAATTTGATGGCTCTAATTTGTCAATATGGGTAGCACAAATGGAACAATATTTCACTCTGAATCACATCATAGAGGATGAAACTAAACTACGTGTGGGAGGCCTTTATTTGTACCAAGAAATATGGCAATGGTGGCAGTGGAATTATAAATGGTATCCAAGGACAATTACTTGGAAGGTGTTCACAAAATCCATTTGTGACCACTTTGACTATGAATCTAATTTTTTGGGTCGTCTTAATAAGATCATACAGACAAGCATAGTAAATGACTATATTACACCCTTTGAGAAATTTGCCTTCCATGCAATAGGTCTAGGAGATGAATTCTATTTGGAATGTTTTATATGTGGTCTCAAAGAAGCCATCCAAGCCCATGTTTGGATGCATCACCCAGCCAGATGGATGGAAGCTTTCACAAAGGCTATCAAAGTGGAAATCACTTTAGTGGCCCAGTCACCTTCTCCAAATTTCATAGCCAAGAAATGCCCCACCCAGGCTCAAGGCACTACCCAAACACTTAAGGTTCAAAAGGGGTCCTCCACAGAAATGGACGAAAGAAGGAAGCAAGGATTTTGTTACTACTGTAATGAAAAATACTCCCTGGGGCATAAACGTAAGGAACCCAAATTCTTTTAGATTGATACCATTGATCACAGTTCATCTAAGGAATCCCCACCCTTTGAGGGACCATAGGAAGAAGATGAGGACAACCAACAAGACAATGAGCTCCCAGCTATACAAGAAGAACTAGTTATTTCGTTCGATGCTTTGGCAGTCATTTCTTCTCCCCAAAATGTCAAAATCAAAGATCTTATTAAAAATTTCTTGGTAGTAGTATTGATTAATAGTGGCCGCACACATAACTTTATCCATTATAGAATCACAAAAGCTATTCAGTGTTTTGTCATAGCAGTCTCTAATTTCCAGGTCTAGATTGCTGATGGGGAGATAGTGAAATGTGAAGGCCAATATGAAAATATCAAACTTCAGATAGGAGATTACCACCTAAAGACCCACAGTTTTCCATCAACATGGGTGGTTGTGACATTGTCTTGGGTGTTGAATGGCTCCACACACTAGGCCCCATCACAATGGATTTCCAGGAATTATATATGAGCTTTAAGGAGAATGATCACAAACATACCCTCAACGGACTCCAGGAAGGTACACCTTCTATCATCAACTTGCATCAAATGGAAAAGTTGTTAAAAAAGGGCCATCATGGAGTTATCACCCAATTTAATTCCATCCAGGCCATCGAGCCCACTACTCTTCATATTTATCCTAAGATGAAATAGGTCTTAAAAAACCACCTACAGGTCTTTGACAAACATCATGAGCTTCCACCCTCTAGAGTGGAACATGATAATAGCATCACTTTCGTCCTAGGGGAAACCACCAAATGTGCACCCATATAGATACCCTTTTCCCAAAATAATGAAATTGAAAAAGTCATCAAGGAACTCCTGGAAGCCAGTGTCATTTGTCCAATCATTAGTCCTTATTCATCACATCTGGTCATGGTACTCACGAAAGATTGGGAATGGTGCATGTGTCCAGACTTCAAGGCCCTCAACAAGCTTATGGTCAAAGATAAATTCCCTATCCTGGTTCTTGATGATTTGCTAGATGAATTAAATGGTGCTCAATTCTTTAGTAAGCTAGATCTTCGCTCGTGCTATAACCAAATAGAAATGAAAGAAGTAGACATTACCAAGACGACTTTTTGAACTCATGAAGGCCATTATGAATTCCTAGTCATGCCATTTGGTCTCTATAATGCCCCATCTAGTTTTTATAGCCTAATGAACCATGTGCTCAAACAATATCTCAAAAAGTTTGTCCTTGTTTTCTTTGATGACATTTTCATCTACAACCTCACTTAGGAAAAAAATCTTCAACATGTAGACCTGTTCTTGCAATTGCTTTGGAAGTATAAATTATTTTTCAAATTTCCCAAGTGCTCTTTTGGCATGGAAGAAGTCGAGTATTTCGGCCACATTCGGGGGTGTGACAGTTTTATGGTGGATCCTAAAAAGATCCAAGAAATGTAGGATTGGACCCAGCTTAAGACCTTGAAGAGTTTGAGAGGATTCTTGGGTCTTGTCGGCTACTATCGCAAATTTTTTTGCAATTATGTTCGCATTGCTAGACCCCTCACTCACCTTCTCAAGAAAAATTCATTCCCCTATATGGATGAAGGACAATAGGAATTTATGGCTCTCAAACGGGCCATCTGTTCCACTCTAGTATTGGCACTACCTGACTCCACCAAGTCTTTTGTGATTGAATGTGATGCTTCAGGTATGGGTATTAGGGCTATCTTAATGTAGGAAGGTTGACCCTTGGCCTTCACCAGCCAAAACCTAAGTGGGAAACATCTGGGACATTCTACCTATGAGAAGGAAATGATGGCCATCTTATATGCGGTGGATACCTACTCACCATACTTATTGGGGTGGCGTTTCCAAATCCACATAGACCATCAAAGCCTCAAATATTTTCTAGATCAATGGCTATCCTCACCACAAAAAAATAAATGGCTAGCAAAAATGTTGGGATATGATTATGAGATAATTTACAAGAAAGGGTGTGAAAATGTCATAGCAGATGCTTTATCATGCAATTTGAGGAGAACATCACCCTGCTAGTAATCTCTCTTCCCATTCCAGATTGGATTGAAGAAACCTACAAGGAATGATTTTCACATCCTTTACCCTCCCAACTCATTAATAAATTGCGAGTAGATCCCAATTCAATAGTGGGATACTATTGGAAGGATGATATTCATAGCTACAAGGATAGAGTAGTGATATCATCGATATCCACCCTCAAAACATGCATTTTGGCAGAGATGCACTCATATCCCACTACAGGCCATGTAGGATTTCAAAAGACTTATGCTTGCACTTGTCATTCCTTCTTTTGGACTCGCATGAAAACTAACATTCTTACTTTTGTAACTAAATGTGATGTGTGTTAGTGCCATAAAGGAGAAATAGTCAAGTCCCTAGGAACTTTACAACCATTGCCATCCTGACCTCAATCTGGACAGATGTTTCTATGGATTTCATTACTAGTCTTCTAAGTATGCTCATTTTTGTACCCTACCCCACCCAATTACCCTACTTTGGTGGCTCAATATTTCATTGACCAAATCTCCAAACTACATGGCATGCCCACTTCCATTGTGTCTAATCGTGACCCGCTCTTCACCACTAAATTTTGGTAGGAACTTTTCAAGCTACAGGGCACCCAACTCCAACTAAGTACTTCTTATCATCCCCAAACTGATGGAAAAACTGAAACAGTCAATAAATGTTTGGAGACATACCTCAGGTGCTTCACTTCAGAAAAGAAACATCAATGGTTATAGTGGTTACCTCTAGCTGAATGGTGGTATAATACTAACTGTCATGCTACCACCAAGATGACTCCATATGAAGAAATTTATGGTCAACTCCCCCCTTCACGTACTTCTTATATCCCTGGATGCTCTAAGGTGCAAGTAGTGGATCAACTACTATAGAATCGTGCAACCATGCTAGCCCATCTCAAAGATAATATCCATCAAGCTCAAAATCACATGAAGCAACAAGAAGACCAACATCATTCAGAGTGCACATTTCAAGAAGTGAATCAGTATTCTTGAGGCTGTAACCATACAAGAAAACATCACTCAAAGGTAAGGGTCATTAGAAATCATCCCCAAAATTATACAGAACTTATCAAATACTTTAGTGTATTAGAGAAGTAGCCTACATGCTAGCCTTGCCACCCAATTGAAAAATCCATCTCGTCTTCCATGTATCATGCCTCAAGAAAGTGGTGGGGAATAATTTCAGAATTCAAACCAGACTACTTGAATTGGATGAACAAGGTCCAATTTGGCTCCAACCTGAATAGTTCCTTGACATGCGAGAATGACATCTACACATTCTGTTCAATTGGAAACTAGGGCCAAACTCCATGTGGGTCAGCTTATTTACGGCAGCTGATATTTTTATTGGATCCCTCCTGTGAAGAGGTGTAGGATTAATCAAAAAATCATCTGATTCTGATAAGTATTTATTGAGATATGAATTTATTTTGATTATGTAATTATTATCAAGCCGACAAGATCTTATGTAGGCTCAAGAAGCCCAATAGATGTGTCTATTCATCATCCACATTTTAGTATAAATTAGTGAGGACTTGAAGTCATTTGGGACATGTATTCTTGAGGTGAACTCCTCTCCATGTCTTGGATTTTTGGAGAAGGAGAGAACCAAAAGAATATGGTGGCCTAGAAGGAGCCCTAGCTGCAAGATGATGCCCTTATCCTATGCTGAGCATGGAGACAAGTCTACACATGGAGAAAGTCATTACATAAGACAATCAACGTATCTGCTCCGTTGGAAGAGTTGCAGTACAATCTTGATTCCATTCCGCACGCACTTATACGCTGTCATCTATATGTACAACAATGAAGAATATATATACATTCACTATCATGACTATATTACAATATATGCATAGTCACGTAAATGCCCTAAACGTATGAAGATATATGCACAACATTCAAGGGATACATATGCAGCTGTGAACATCATGAAAACCCCAAATCTAGCTGCATTGCTTAATACGTTGGTTATGAAGACAATATCTATGCTAGACATATACATTGGTTATGAATACACTCCATGCAGTTGTGAAGACTTAATCTAAAATAGTTCATGAAGTCATTTGGACGTTGTTCTTGAATACACTGTTCTTAGAAATATTTATATGCAGTCAAAAGTCAAGAAGATCTGCATTTCGATGAAATAGATCTATGATTCAGTGCGTCAGAATCCGGGCTAGTCTACTCTTGGGATAGCTATGATCTGAATATTTAAATGATAAAGCAAAGTTTCTATCTCATTCTGGGCATACCTCTCAGATAAATGAAGCAACAGAAGCTGCTATTGAAAAGACCCAGTTAAATGAAACATTGCCAATGAATCTTTATATGCAACAAGATGCACTCATGGATGGAAACTTTATATGCAGTTGTGGAAACATTTATACACAGGTCCCAGGATCTAGCTATTATAATAATGTCTAGCTACAGTCAAATAGATCTGGCCCTTATGGTAACCGGGAATACCAATATGCTATGTGAAGGTGTCAAGATACCATTAACACAGAAAACCATATATGCAACAATAATGGGATTACATGGAGGATTCTATAGCCTAGCTACTTTGCTAGGCTGCAAGGCATAGCAAGTAACTAAGACTGATATCAACAAAAGTAAATTATTGTAGTATGATGAAGCAATGAGAAGGCAAAGGCAACAACATGATGGGTAGCACTATGAGATCACGTGCATGGGAAGCACAATGATATATGGAGCAGAGGTGGCAACATAATGATAATACACATCTGTAAGGATAGCAAAATAATAATAATACACATTAGTAAGGACAACAACATGATGATGATGCATATTAGTATGGGCAGCATTATAAGATCATGAACATGAAGGGCGGCATGATAAGATCATAGACATGGAAAACATGATGATTATCATGTTTAGTGAAGCATGGTGTAGTATGCAGTGGTGCAGCAAGAGGACTAGATGAAACATGATGATAGGTGAAGGAGTCACCTTGGAGAATCAGTTGAAGAAAAATGTCTTCAATTGATCTCATCGTTATAGGAGATGATCTATGCTTAGATCTAGATAAGTCAAAGTGTTGAATGATGTTGTAAATGTATTATCTCTCTCTCTCTCTCTTTCTCTGCTAAAATTTGAAGAACATAAGAGAAGAAATGATCAAGGGTTTCCCCACACATTGTGGGGTTTGTCCCTGGCTTGTGCCACATCTTGTGTCCTCTTCTCTTGGTTTGTCTTTTACGATTTATATTTTCTTTCTATCGGCAATTTACTTTATGCTAATGTGATTTCTAATATGGAAAAGAAATTAAATAAATTTCTCTAGCATAGAACATACCTAAAAGTAACACAACTGCATGATCAAGGAAGTCCTCATCAAGTGGAAAGAGACCTCTCTAGACGATGTGACCTGTGAACCAACCACTATTCTTCAGTAGTTTTTGTAGCTTCAACCTTGTGGAAGAGGTTGTTTTTATGAGGGAAGGCATGTTAGGATCCAATCCTAACCCCCTTATTTATGTAATATGGTCGAGTCATAGCTATAGTTAGTAAAGAGTCAGTAAAGCCCATATTAATAAGTGTAAGTGGTTGAGTCACATCTAAAGAAAGGGACCGCAATTAGTTGCAATTGAGCCATGGTATAAGATAGATGGTGTTAAGAGAACCATGGTATTGACCCATGGTATTGAATGTATGAATCCTATATAAAGGATAAAGACTCCCATTAAGGAGCATCGTGTCTTATTTTGTAATCAAGCCTTGTTCTATTGGAGGTTGCCCCCTTGAAGAGGCAAGTGAACATTTCTTTCATCTATGAATAATAAAATACATGATGTTATTTCTCATTTTGTTCTATGTCTTGGGTTGTGTTTCTTCATATATTTGGTATTCTGGCATCTTCTCGCATGTCAAGAGCATAACAGTGTCACTTGTCGTCACATGAAAATATTAGTTAAGAAGGAGTTGAGGAAGTTCCTATTTTCTAAAGTGCAGTGTAGCCTCATGCAACAAGTACACTCATGAGTGGAATTCAATAGGTTTCATGTCCTTGACATGAAGGAGAGTGCTCAGGTAGGGCACACTTGCTTCGCTGGAATGAATGAACCTAAGCAGGGTGCACTCTTTGATCCCGAAGGAGTGCACTCACCTCTAGTGCAAACCTTTGTCAACTCAACATGAGATTTTACTTTTTGTGAGAGATTTTCTTGACTTTTTCTTTCTTTTTGTTCTTCTGTGTATGCTTTTCGAGTGCATGTATTGCTAGAAGGAAAGTTTCTAAGTCAAGATGGATTGTGATTTTACTTAACCATAAATATACTAACTCAAATGCTTCTAATGTTTAAGTGATGACACTTGAGACACATTGACTTAGGAGGATGTGACACTAGGAGAAAACATGCAAATAACAAATAAAACCACATGAACATGCAAGGGGGGTTGAAATGATAATTAGCATAGGCTACAAAATCGACATGGGAAAACATTTTGGAGGGATGTTTTCGCATCGACAACAGGAGGGTAGCTCATTGACCAAGGAAAGTGGCTCACCATGGGCCAAGTTCAACTTAATTTTCCCCATATAATAGAGGCACTTAATGCAATGGATACCATTACTTCATAAAGGGAGGAGGACGAATCTAAATGGATATATGTGGCTGCCCATCTATTCCACTAGCTCACAATACTATTTTATTTTTTGGTAGTGCTTTTTCTATAGATTTAAAGTTATAACATTTCAAAGAAATTGAGACCCTAAAGTCTTTTTTTGGGAAACAAACTGACATAATCTATTGATTGTCATCATGTTTTAGAACATTTTCTTACTGAATAGACCTCTCCAAAGGGATATCATTTGTGAAAAATGAATATTGTTTACCAAAGTTACAATGTCAGGAAGTTGGTGCTCCAACTTACCCCATTAGGGCCCAAAAGCCTTTACAGTTTGATCACCTAGTCTTAGGTTTTTGGAGGTTTAACATTTCTCCTTGCTTTTATATGATAAAATGGCCTCCATGCTTCATTATAAAGTAGATCAAAAAAGGTGTGTAGTTGTCACATATCTTCTAAGATACAAGTTACCACCATTCAAGCAGCTACTTTGCTTCCATTTTGCATGTATACAGTTTCAAGAGTTTCCATTTACTAATAAAATTCAAGTTTCACCATATCTCTACATCTTGGTTATAAATATGGATATTTTTTTTGATTCATAAATTCATATTATATTTAACAATTGGTTCTAACCATAAGAGATATAAGTATATCTAAATTTATTATTGGTTATATCAATTTTTGGTATAAGGATGTGTTCACCCTCCATTTCAGTGAGAGGACTCTTTTATCATACATCCCACAGGGGATTGACATTGGTTAATTTGTTATTTATGGAAATATGATGATAGATCCTAGGTATATTGTTGAAGGAAATCCTAGGAGATAATCTTAAGCACAAAACCCTAAACCTAAGAGAAAATATTGGGAGAAAAACCTAGAATGTATAATGAAAATCTAAGTCCTTGAAATTGACCTAATAAATGTATGCATGAATGAATACACCCCTAAATGAAGCCCTAAATTAATGAATTCATATGTATTAAATTGATCTAGATTTAAGCAGGAACACAACAAATTACAGAGATAACCATAAAAATAGAGATGCAGTGGAAATAATACTTTATTCCATTCATGTAAAATACTGAAATATGCTTACAAATAGAAATGGAAATAAATCAACTAGGGTGATGGTAGCTTATCTCTAAGAAAAGATGTGGGGGCTACATGCCTCTGCACTGTGTTACAATGAGGCTTGAAGGCCTATTTATTGTTGAGAAATAATGGAAAACCCTTAACATCCCAAAACGTAACCCTAGAAGATGAAACACCAAATTGTAGGACCTGTTTTGTGTAAGTTGGTACATTAACTTGCCGGGGTTGTAACTTTGGCACCCGATCTTTGTTTGACGCGTAAAGTAGCTCGTTAGAAAGATCTATCCAAGAACTATAATTTTGGGAAGAGAAACATCAGTGGATGGACCCACGTTGCTGCCATATTTCCCAAAAAACATTGTTTAGGGCCTCAAAACGGCTCTGGAAGTTCAGGACCTAAAAAACGGCTAAAAATAGTAAATTGTGCTACAATTACGAAAACTAAAAAACTGAAAGAGACAATTTTGGGGTCCAAGTGGGATAGCTGGGTGGCCACCAACATTGACCTGGATCATTCCTCCCCCCTTAGGAAGCAATGGTCCCCATTGCATTGAGTTCCTCCCTGAGGTGAGGAAGCTTTTGCCGAGCTGGGTCTCTCGTGAGTTATTCTGCAATCTCTAATGTGTCTAGAAATGGTGGGAAGCATGGGTGACAGTGGTACACATTGAACACTCACTGCAAGTGAAGGAATGGAGGAATGGTGTGCTCCAAAGCATTGTTTCCCATAGCCTTGGTAATGATGTAAGGACCGTGTCAGCATGGTTGGAGCTTCTGATGGGATCTTGTAAGGCGTTCTTTCTACAGATGCAACCAGACTTTGTTGCCCACCTGTAACTTGTGTGGTACCCTTGTGGGTGAGGAGAAGTTGTTCCTATGTTCTGCCATGACCCTATCCCTTTGCTATTGTTGCTGTGTGAAGGAACCCTTCATGGGGGTCATGGATGTGCTAACGATCTTCCCCCTACTTTGGGAGTGAACAAGATAGAAAATGAATTTCCTAGTGTGGGGGATGAGTTTGCTGCCTTTCTTAGCTGTGATCATATAGGTGGTGGTAGGTGGGGCTACCTTTGATATCCTGTATAATGAATTATTCAAAGAAATAATGACAGGGCAAGGCCTTGACTCATACACAACATGTCTCCTCCACAAGTATGACTAGCCTAATAATAGATCACAAACTTCCAGAGGTGTAATGTCATACAATACCTTGTCTGTGAAGGGTTTGATGCTATAAGGAAGGTGCCACTATTGGCAAACTCAGAGATCTCATCCATGGTGAAGCCACATGATATTGTACGACTGTAGGTGTGGTGTAGTCGGTAGGCCCAACCACTTCATGACCTCTGTTGAAATTACGTTCTTTTGGCTCCCATTGTCAATAATGAATTGCAGTGGCAAACCCTTCACCCACATCTGTGAGTGGAAAATATGCTCCCCCTCCTCTGAATCTTTGGGCTCATTCTTCTAGATCTTGGTTGTGGCAACAGTGATGTTGGGGTTTGCATCAATGATTTGCTTCCCTTTGCCATTCCCCTTGTCAGGTTCTGACTCAAGATCGGAACATGCACTTGATTCGGAAGCCTTCAACTAGGCCACCAGCGACTGTTTGGTCCGAAACTCACTTGTGCTGTGAGTGGGGCTCTTATGGAACTCACACCACTTTCCTGTGTCCTTCTTCAACTTCATGGTGTTGTTATTTTCTTATGGATTTAACAGGTTTTCTTAGGTCACCCTGCCTTGGTTTTGTCCTTTGGTCTTTAGATTCATAGATCGAAAGTCTTACTTCTTCTATTTGAACTTTTGCTCGATTTTGACATTATATCAGTATGCCGTGCCGAGTGAGGAGATGTTCAAGAACTCCATCTCTTCCTAGATGTATCTGTGTAGGCAACCACGGTATTTGAGTACCAAATGCAACTCAAAATATTTGATACCTAACTGTTTAAGAATGGTATGAAAAATGTTTGTGAACTTTGGCACATTTTGGTCATGTCCCTGCCGCAACGTGGTAAACTTTATGTATTTGTCCTCATAGTTTTTGACACGGTAGTACTGCTCCTTGATGGCATCCCAGAAGGAATCCCAAGTGGGTATGGCTAAAAATAGTGAGCCCACTCTTTTATCCTTTTGCTCATAGTAGGTTTCCCACTAGTCCTTGACATGGGGGTTGCTTTGAGAAGAGTGAAAATAATCGTTTCCCTACTTGAAAATTCATGAACAAAAAAAAACTCCTTCTAAAATATTTAACCATTTATCTATGACATCTGTGTCAATGTGACCCTCAAATATGGGTATCTCAAAATTAACTTGTACCTTAAATGATGTGGTGTTTCTAGGATAGCTGTTGGAATCTGATGAGTCACCTTTGGGTAGCCATTGAAGGCTTTGCGCAATGTTTTCCATCACCGCATTCCTTTGTCGCTCGAGGGATTCTTCGAGTAATATTTTGGTAGGATCTCCTGCCCCCTCATATTTCTTTTCATCTGACATTGGACACCATCAGGATTTGCGAGGCTGGTCTTGTAAAAGTTCTACCAGTTCAAGCTTTAACTCCTTATATCCTGAACTCGTTGGGGACATGCAAAGAAAAATAAAGAAAAAGAAGAACACTCTGATACGACTGATCCAGATTTAAACAGGGACTCAACAAATTACAAAGATAACCATAAACAAAGATATGTAGTGGAAAAAATACTTCATTCCATTAATGTAAAATACTGAAATATGCTTACAAAAAGAAATAGAAATAAACCAGCTAGGGTGATGGTAGCTTATCTTTGAGAAAAGATATGGAGGATACTTGCCTCTGAAATGTGTTACGATGAGGCTCGAAGGCCTATTTATTGTTGAGAAATAATACAAAACCGTCAACATCCCAAAACCTAACCCTAGAAGATGAAATGCAAAATTGTGGGACCCGTTTTGGGTAAGTTGGTGTCATGCGGAAAGAGTTATTTTTGCGGACAAACCTAACCTCCCTAGGAGTCTAAGACTCTCTAGTGACAAACAAACCAAACAAGAGCAATCCTTCTCTAAACACACGTTATTCTATGAGAGATCAAGTGTTTCCCGATCTTACCTTAGGTCCAACGCTTGTTGTAGCAGTCCAGCCTTGCTGATCCAGATGAGCTCCTCCTTCACTTTAAGACCTGCATACACTAACAAAGCAAACGATTACATAACACCTGAATAATTCATAAAACAAAGCATATTCATCACATAGAACAAGGAGTACATGAAATAATTCATTAACAACAAATCATTGAGAAGAATGGACTTATTTGTATTAAGGAAACAAAAAAGGAACCATTACAACCTGAGCCTTGGTGTTTTGCAAGCTCCTCCCAGGGTCCAACAAGAGATTTCCTCTACTTTGACAAGCTCACCCACTCCCAATATGGCAACAAGGAAGGATAGTGATCTCTCCTCACAAGTCAACAATGGAAGTCCTAATTCCAGCAGCATTACCCTTTAGAATGTTCAGCTTTCAACCTCCCCTCCCTTGGCCCAATGCCTGTATTTATAATATTCTAGAGGAGGTTATTCAGTTCCAACATCAATGGGATACTCCCTCTTTTGGATGGGGTAGCTCCTCTCTTTATGGGATAAGTTCCTCTTTCATAGGGATACATGAACCATCTGGAGGCACTCAATACACGTCAAACAAGCTTCTAGAATGATCTTGAAATGACCACAAGTAACTTTTTTAAGATGAATCTCGTGCCTTTTGACCTTTACAGGAGTATGCACCCATCCCTTGACATACAGAGCGTACAAGTACATAGGTATAATGAACTTGGGATGCGTACACGCAGGTAAGGTAGAGAGAAACTGCGTACCCAGAGATAAACATGTTTTTTAATGAATTTTTCTCTTTCTTGAAGTTTGACATGGAGAGCAGAGGTATGAGGCGCTTGATAAGGAGGATAATATGACTATTGATGGAGCCATATTAACTGCAGATAGTCATGGTGACAAATTTAGTGTAACAGATTGCCCCCCTAAAGTGCGAAGCCTGTAATAGATAAGGGTTTTATATCATCTAGGAAGGGTGAAGTACTTTATCATTTCAAGGATTATCTCGTGGAGAGCCTGGTCAGAACCTACAATTTTCAACACAAAAATACATGTATAAGATTATATCATCGCTGAGGTAGGCATTCCCATACTCAGATCAAAACTTTAACTAACAGACTAACTACTCTGATACAGGAATGATTTCATATTACATCATAATCATAGACTCATGTAGACACAGTATGGATGCAGCCATATGTTTATAATTGGCCTACAATATAATGAATACAAAACTCCTTGCAGCCTGGATGGTGGAAACTAGATCCAGGGTCTTCATCTCTACTTCCCGAATTGGTACGATTCTAGCCATGCGAATAAATGAGTCGATGTCGAACATGGTAGAAACCACTTGATCACCAGTCGATGATGTAAATTAACAAGTGTGGGAGAGACAACCAGTAATGTCAATGGTTCTCAAAGTACCCAGCACAATCCATGAGATGTGAATGAATGAATTGGTGTCGAACATTTCATGGAATCCTTCAATCGCAAGTCAATGATGAAAACTGACGTCGAAGGCGAGAAACCTGCCATTGATGCATTCAAACTTCAAGGTACTGACAATTTCTAAGTCAACTTTCTAGATAATGTGCTGATGTCGATAGAAAGCGACCCGTCGCAGGCAAGCCCACAACACGAAATCATAGTTCAAGTTGAAGAAATGTTGCTGTAAGGACTGACTCAAGGATGATAAAATGGATGATAGGTATTTTGCAGTTGAATGTTTTGTTTACAGACCTCTTGAACACATAACAACACAACATATGGTTTGGTGACGAATGACTCAAAGTGAATTCCCATAACCCGGCTAAAGAATGTCAATGATTTGGTCAACCGTGAGGCAAAGGATTTCCCAACCCAGGTGAATGAACAAGTGTCGTGTTCAAGAGTGGTAGTAAGGTTTTTCTGAGACAAAAAGATATCAAATAGGCTCATTCTTCTCACTTTTCCCCCACCATTTCTGGCAAGTACCTCTTTATTTTTTACAAGCTTGAGGAGGATAACATATGCTTGCTTGTAAGCTCATCCTTCGGATGAGTCCAACTTAGTTTTTGATGCGAACCCTAAGGAGGAGCGGTCCGTTCCTGTTTGTAATAGAACAGGTCCTTTACTGTGAAATTTTAACGAGTCCAGTATAGGAGAAACTCGGCGCTTTTCATATTTAGAGAGTCTGAAAAACTTAGAAGACTCCAGATTTGAACTTTTTCGTAAAGTTGTGTCCCCTAAGCCCGAAAAAGTATAAAATAATACCTAGGAGAACCGCTTGGTCTTGCAACCAAGGATATTTTCATAGTTAGTGCCTTTGACCTAAAAAGTAAAAAGCGATCAAGGACACGTCATTTTATTTCCAGTATCGAATTTGAAACGAAAAAAATC
>APFE031617095.1:0-62504 GCA_000404065.3 Pinus taeda | reverse complement strand
CATCTTTCATCCTCAGGTTATACAGCTTTTTCCGCAGGAACAGTTTATTCACCAGAGACTTAGATTGGTACAAAGTCCCTAACTTGTCCCACAAAGACTTCGCCGTAGCTTCCCCTGATACATTCAGCAATACTGAATCTGAGACACACAATCGTATTGTGCTCTTCGCCTTCCGATCCAACTTCTTCCATTCTTCATCGGTCACTCACGTTGGTTTAGTACCCGGATCTACCGCGATCCACTGATCTTTATCCACCAACAGATCCTCCATCTTGAGTTTCCACAACTCAAAACTCTGACCATTGAACTCTCAATCTCTATCTTTTTGCTGCTCGCCATCTTCTTTCACCACTAGAATCGATCTCGCAGATCTCCCACTGAACAGGCAGGGTCTACCATAGGCCTGAGCGAAACCCCTCAGCAACAAAGGCGTCCCCTTGAAGCCAAAATAGCTTTGATACCAAATGTAGGTTTTAACCCCGTACAGAAATTACCTGCATACGAATTCTAAATCACAGAAAAAATAAAAATGCGAGAGCACACACATATACACAGAGATTTCCCACTGGATCTCAAAACTGAGACTATCAGCTTGATTTTTTCATTATATTCCTTTCAATGTTACAATACATATTTATACATGCCGAAGCATCCAATAGCATGGACCGAAAACCATCGTGTCCAAAACCATGGACCGAAAACCATAGGTAGGTTCGCCGAACCTAATATAGGGTCCAAAAAAAATTTTTCTCGAGCCGCTGCCCCGAACCCCGTAGAGGGGGGCTACCTGCCCCCCTCAAACCCCCCGGACAGGGGGGGCTGCTGCCCCCCCTGTGACCCCCCTGCTGCGCAATCGGCGCAACGAAGGGGGGTCTCCGCCCCCCCTCTAACCCCCCGGTTCACTACGTAGGTTAGTCGTGGAAAGAATATAACACAACCCAACACAGATGTGATCAAACTAAACTTCGATGGGACCTCAAAAGGAAACCCGGGCAAAGTAGGATATGGAGGCATATTCAGGAATCATGAAGGCACCCCTCTATTACTGTACTTTGGATCAATTGGCTGGGATACGAATAACTCAGCAGAACTAGAAGGATTATGGCAAGGACTGTGTTTGGCTCATCAACACAATTTTCACCCTATTATAATAGAAGGGTATTCCCAAATCCTCATCAACATGGCAACCCAAATACAACTGGGGACCTTGGCTTCGAAAGTGGCAACTAGTTGGAGACTAGTGACTCGTTTAGAACTCATTGAGCAATGGCTAAGAAACAGAAGAGCTATCACCTTTAATCATGTCATGAGAGAGGGCAACAAGGTTGTTGATCTTCTGGTAAATACAGGGGTAGACCATGATTAGGTACTCCAATCAGGATCCCTCACCATCCTTAATGATAGCACTCAATTACAATAATGTACTGACCTGGTGCACAAAGAAGCAAAACTCTTGGATGCAGGTGTACATAAGGATTGATTTGATGGTGGCGGAACGAGATGGCAAATGGCATAGCCACATGGCCACTTGTAAGCTCGCACACAAAGAAATAAACCCGCCTCACAGCAGCAGTAAGTGCCATTCAATGCGGCACTCGAATCAACTCACCAGCACCATCCCGCCTGGGCTCTGCATCATGGAACCCTCAAGTAATATTCGATCCACTTCCTCTATTTCTATTCCTCTACCTCTGAGTTGCAAGTGCACCCTGGCTGTAGTGGAGCCAAGTACACACATTGCAACGGGTAGGCGATGCAACATTCTCTGTTGTATAGAGTTTGGACATGGCAACCATTACTCTCAGAGCTTTATCTGGAACATGAATTTTGATTCTGAGCCTTTTGAGCCTTCTCCCTCAGCTCCGCTTAGTGCCAACCTCTCATAGGTAGCCTCTTCATCCCCACACCACCATGCCTCGACTACGCTAGCAAATGCGTAGTAGAAGGGGTAGCAGCAGAAGTAGACTGACCTGTTCTTCGCCCTCAACAGTCTTGGACTCCTCTTCCCCCTCATCAGATTACTTCTTAGCCCATTATCTTGAAACTCGCAGTGGTAGAGGCTGCACTCATGCTGAACACGCCCTGCCTTTGTAAACTACCATTCCAGTTACTGATATCCCTTCCAGCTCTCAGCAATTCGTCCATTCAGCCTAATTCATGTACCACTACTCTCTGAATCGATCACTCATCAAGGCTACCATCACAGTCACCTTACAAGAGGAGCCTTCCAGTGACGAAGGTCACCCCACCTACGTAATGGAGAAGAGGGATAATGATTAGGGTAAGCCTTGTGCAGCAAAGCAAAATCGAGAACCTCTGGCGAAGGATGACACAGGTGCGCTGCCGAACGACGAGGATGACCTCGACGCCTACAGGAGTTTCATTATCGAAGAACACCCGTCAACACCGAATGACACTTAACTCACCACACGTCTTCAGATTTTAGGTTCCCGACAACCAAGTCTATGGGTTTACTTTTGAATTTTTGAGAAAAATACTTAGTCTTGAAGATGAATTCAATAGAATATTGCTCCATGTTCATATGCTAGTTTCCCCTGCACAGGCAGCGAAATTATTTTGGATTATACTAGTTTCCCACTTCTGGGTAGTCTTAATTTTGGTTTTTGCTGCATTATTCCATGAACCTTGGCTCTGAACTGTAGAGGCCAGAGCCTCCTTGTATCATTTTGTTACAGTAATAAATTTTATACTTATTTTGAAAAAAAATATTAACTATATATTTAAACTAAAATATATTATACTAGGTAAATCATATATATATATATATATTTATATATTTAGATATATATATATATATATATATATATATATATATATATATATATATTATATATATATATATATATATATATATATAATATATTTATTATATATATAATTGTTTTATATAATAATATAATATTTAATAATAGAATATGTAAAAATAATATATTATAAAATTTAAATTTTTAGGGTTCAAACACTCACCTATTAAATTATATGGTTTATTAATTATTAGGGTGTATTAATCTCTTGTGTATTAATATTTTATGATTTAAATATTGATTCCAATATATTAATAATCTCTTGGGATTAATATTATAGACAGTAGGGATTAAATTATAAACCTAAGGAATTATTAATATTATAAACCTAAGCTAGTAATAAATTTAAGGGTTTAATATTATAAAGTCAATGAATTAGTAAACTCAAGGAATCAATATTAAAAACACATGGGATTAATAAACCCTAAAAAATTAAAGTTAACATTTTAAACCCAAGGGATTAATGAACCTTAGGAATTAATATTTTAAACTCAAGGGATTAATAAACCCAGGAAATTATTAATATTATAAACCCAATGGAGTAATAAACCCAAAAGTTTTATATTATAAATCCAAGGAATTAGTAAACCCATGGGATAAATAGTATAAACCTAAGCGATCAAGAATCCCAAGGGATTAATATTAAAAACACAAGTGATTTATAACCCAGGAATTAATATTTTAAATCCAAATGATTAATATTGTAGACCTAAGAGATTGATAAACCCATAGAATTATTAATACTATAAATCCCAAAGAGTAATAAATCTTACAAATTGTTAATATTATAAACCCATCCACATTATTAAATATGATTATAAAACACATAAACATTAATGATATAAATGTAATAGTAATCCTAATATATCAACCACATTGGTTTGTGCAATTCGATTAGATTTGGATTTAACGGCTCAGAATATATGTTTTTATCGATTGAGGTTTTCTGGAATGATGGCACGGAGAAACTTATATCTAACAGCTGGCATTATATATGTGAACTTTTCTATTACTAGCATGGAATCGTAGCTGCTGGAGTTGTGCCATGTTCAAATCGCTTTTCCCAAACACATAAATGTTCCTTGATCTGTCACCAACATTCCACTGCAAATTTGCTTCTAACCGATGGTTACCCAGTGAAATTGATTTAAGAGTGGTGGAAAGAAGTTGCTTCAATATTGTAACCATTAAGACTGTGTTGAGTTGAATGTCGTGATTGATTTCTACCTTGATAGCTTCCCACAGGGATGCTGGAATTGTTGAACAATACATGATCATTGTTTCTTTGGATGTAAAGGTCTGCAACCGTTGTTTCCAGATTAATCTCTACTGCTACTCTTTGATGACAAGGGGTGTTGTTTTACCATAAAAAAAGCTATTCATGTGTGAATATTACTTGAAGTTGATGCAGGAGGGTTGGCTTCTTGTAGGGAATTTTGTTAAAAAGTGATGTTGGAATTAATAAAAAAAAGAACCCACTGGTCAGCTCTACGAAAGAGAGTCTGAACTAGGAGAGTTTGGCTTTGCAGAACACTCTACATTGTCCATGTACATCACACATTATATAACAATCATAGATTTAGGGAAGTTAGAACCATAACCTAAGAAATAGAAACTAATTCCTATCCTAAGGTCTCATGAACTAACTCACTATTCTAAGATATTCTCCATTATCTCTAACACTCCGCCTTAATGGAGAAGGGGTTCACAAATATGCCTAACATCTCCCTAAATATTTCAAACTTAATCCTACCAAGAGGCTTAGTGAAAATTTCTGCAACATTATCATATGTATTACAATATACCAAATGGATTTATTTTGATTTCACTTTCTCCCTGACAAAGTGGAATTGTGTATTAATGTGTTTAGTGTTCTTGTGAAACACCATATTATTAGCAAGTTTGATTGAACTCTAGTTGTTGCATCTGATTGTTGATGCATCTTTCTGTTCTTTCCCGATCATGGAGAAGTCTCCGCAACCATACTGCCTCACATGTTTTTGCACACATGGCTTGATACTTTGCTTCCACTGAAGATGAGGAAACTATGTTTTGTTTCTTGCTGCTCCATGTAATCACCCAGATCCAATGCTGAATGCATAGCATGTTATCGATCTACGGTCGTCTACATTTCCAGCCTAGTCTAAATCTGTAAATCCTATCAATCTAACATCAGAGGAATTAGTATAAATAATACCATAGTTCACCATACCTTGTAGATACCTCAAAACACATTTTGCTGCATTCCATTGACTCTCAAGTGGCTTGGACATGTATTGACTTAGCACACTAACTGCATAAACCAATCTGGTCTGGTAGTGGTTAGGTATATTAAGCTCCCAACCAACTATCTGTAAAGTGGCACATCTGCCTCTTTAGAGCCATCCTCACTCTGTAGTTTAATGTTATGCTGTAATGGTACTACTGTAGGCTTACACTGATCCATCATGAATATTTCCAGTAGACCTCTAACATACTTACCCTAGGACAAAAATGTTTGTCCTGAATCTCTCCAGATCTCAAGACCCAAACAATATCTTAATTCACCAAGGTCTTTCATTTCGAACACTTGTGACATTTGTTGCTTGATTTCTTTGATTAGAGCACTAGCATCACCTGTAATAATTAAATCATCTACATACAAAGAAATCAACACTATGCACCACTTTTCATCTTTCATGGTATACAGATTAAGGTTGCTTTTACTTCTGTTGTAGCTAAGTTGTAGGAAAAATGAATCAATCTTTTCATATCGGGACTTGGGTGCTTGCTTTAGTCCATAAAGAGATTTATTTAATCTAAAGACTAAATGTTCTTTCCCTTTCTGGACAAACCCCTCAGGTTGCTCTAAATAAGCCTCCTCTTTCAATTCTCCATTTAAAAATGCAGACTTTACATCTTGTTGGTGAATCATCCAATGTTTCTTAGTAGCTAAAGCAATCAACATTCTTATGGTATTTAGTTTAGCTACGGGGGCAAAGGTTTCTTCATAGTCAATCCCTTCTTTTTGTGAATTCCCCTTTGCTACCAATCTAGCTTTTAATTTATCTAAGGTTCCATCTGCCTTAATCTTTGGTTTATACAACCATTTACAACCTATGGTTTGTTTCCCTCTAGGAAGTTCAACCAGCTCCCAAGTGTTGTTCCTAGTTATAGATTCATATTCCTATTCCATAGTTGTTTTCCATTCACTACATTCATTTGCTTCCTTATAACTAGAAGGTTCAACAACATTCATCATACTAGTTGTAAATGAATTTTCCCTATATCTTGCAGGAAATTAAGCTTTCTTACCTGATCTCCTGAGTGGTGGGGTAGCTTCAAACATTGTATGATCATCATTTTCTAGACTTGGCTTGATAGCTACATCATCTTCTTTTCCTTCCTACTTCTGCTGCTACTGCTGTTGTTGTTGCTGTTGCTGCTGCTCATCTTCTGCCTTTGTCTGTTAATCCTGATTGTTTCCTGTTTCTTTGCTTTCTTCTTCCACCAAGAACGAAATATCCCATTCCTCATTGCGCTTATCAGATTCTTCATGATCCTTCTCATAGAATATGACCTCTCTACTAACAAAAATCTTATGAGTAGAGGGATTAAATAATCTAGAAGCTTTATATTGTGAACAATACCCTATAAAGGTACATCTGATGGCTTTTGAATCTAGTTTTCTTTTGTCTTCCTTTGGAATATGGGCAAATGGGTTAGACCCAAACACTATTAAATGTTTTACTGCAGGCTTAAATCTGTATAATGGTTCATAAGGAGTTTTAACTCAAGACTCTTTGTAGGACTTATTTTTCAAATAAACTGCAGTATTCAATGCTTCAACCCAAAAACCATTCGAAAGATCCTTACCTTTCAACATGCTCCTAGCACATTCCACCAATGTTCTATTTTTTCTTTTTGTTACTCCATTCTGCTAAGGAGTATGGGGTACTGTGAATTGTTGTAATATCCCATGGTCTTTACAATACTTGATAAGCTCATCCTTCCTTATTCTCCCCCTTGATCGGAGTGGATAATTTTTATATGCTTCCCTGTTTTCTTTTCAATCATGTTTCTGAATTGCTTAAAGTATTCAAATGTGTGACTTTTCTTACTCAAAAAATATACCCAAGAAAACTTTGTGCAGTCATCAATAAACAATAAAAAATACAGTGCACCTCTTAATGACTTTGTTTGCATGGGTACACAAAGATCTGTGTGCGCTAATTCAAGTATGTCTCTCTGTTTCTTCTCTACTCGAATAGGGAATTCTTCTCTATGCATCTTTCCTAATGTACATGCATCAAAATCATTATGCACTTGTTTTAACATAGGAAGATCTCTTACCATTTCCTTTTTCTGAAGTAACAGCAAATCATTGTAGTTGATATGACCAAATCTCTAATGTCACAGCTCTTCTGTAGTCAAACTCGCTACTATCAAAGCTCGAACTGGTGCTGGTCTTAAAGCCAATTTGTAGAGATCTCTTGTTCGAATTCCTGTAGCAATAGTCTTCATGCCGTCTAACAGATCTTTAATATAAAAATTATATTTAAAAAATTCAACTTTAAGATCTTGATCTGTAATCATGGATACAAAAATCAAGTTCTTTGTTACACTGGGAACATACATGACATTATGAATTTGTCTTACAGTACCATTAGGTAAAATGACAGAAATTTTCCCACACCCTTTGATCTGATGCATTCTATCATCATCTAGGTAGATTTGTGCTCCATCATTGATTTCTTTAAAATCTTTGAACCATTGCTTGTTCCCTGTCATATGTGTTGATGCTCCCGAATCTACATACTAGATGTCTGCATCAACATTCTCATCAAATTCTACCATGAACAATCTAAAGTTCTGCTCATGATTATCATTCGCGAGATGACCTGCATGTCATTTATGCTTCTGTTGTTGTTCATGATATATCTTTTTCCTGCACTCCTTAACAATGTGACCAAGTTTTATGCAATAAAAACATTTAATTACAAAGTTGTTTCTATTCGGATGCATACCTTGAGTCTGATTTGGCCTTTTCTGTGAGTTTCCTCCATTTTCCTGTTTTGGATTTCCTTTTCCCTTGAAGAAGTTCTTCTTTGCCATCAATGCAATATTGGCACTCTAGGGCTTCAGAGTCGATCTTCTTTCTTCTTCTTGTATCAGTATTCTTGTCATTTCTTAAAACTTTAGGATTTTCTCTCTCGCATTTATCCCAGTGATGAACATTTGGTAGTAATTGGTCACACCATTCATGGTAATGGTTACTAGATCTGTATCTGCAACTGTATCACCAACGTCTGCCAATTTGTTCTTCAGATATTTGATCCTCGGTATGAAGGAAGCAACTGTTTCATTCTCCTCCATCTTCAGGGATAAGATCTTACTCCTTAGGAACAGAAGACTATTTGTATTCTTGATCTCATACAACTTCTTCAATACTCCCCTATTGGACACCTAATCCTCTAAGGGTTAGTGTGGAAATGATGGTCATCTACAAGCTTCAAAGCCACATCAAGTGAGCCTGAGCCACAACTTTCCACACCAGTTTCAGAGTTGTAGCCAGAGACAAAGATGCCCCTGAGCATGCCTTCAATTGGTAATGCCTCTTCAAAGAATTTGGGACACTTCCTCTAGCAGAAGACTTCAGCTTCTTGCCAGTTTCGGAAGAGTTCCAGGAATAGAATTGGGGACACTTCCTCTAGCAAAAGACTTCATCTTTTTGCCATATGTGTGTCTAACATGGTATTAGAGCCATGATTTGTGGCCTGTGTAGTTTTCTTCCTCATAGTTTATGCCTTAGGTAGAAAAAAAAAAATGGCATGTTGTTATTCCCTGCGCAGCTGGTCTGAGTTGCCTTGAATAGCACTAGCTTGGTCTTCATTACCTGTAACGTTCCATGCATACCTGACACTCCTGAGCACTTTGCCTTCCTACATGTCAGAACTATCATTGTTATTCTTGTTTCATGCTGTCACCATTACCCATTGAAGGCATCGTTACATCCTTTTTGCGTACTGGTGTCAAAAGTGGGATGAAAAGAAAAAAAATAAAAAAAACTGATGCCACTCATTTTGTCAGCTATCCTATGACAGTGAATGTAGAATAATTCATTGTTAGAAATAGGCTCATTGTACACTATTAAGTCTTCCTTAATGTATCCAGTTATATTTCATCACCGATTTGACTGACTCTGATATTATTAGATTTACAACAGTTATTGGAAGAATTGTAGCGCTGCTTGAATCTTGAATCGCCAATTTGACTACTTCCAAGCTGCCTTTTCCCATTTCTACAATTCCTATATTGTCTGAGTGGAATCCAGCGCTACCTCCTGAGGATTGTTAGTTGATCTTTGATGTGGTTAGTTCAAACACTGCCTTGAACACACCCTCCTCCCATGCTATGTTGTTCCACATTGAACACTGGTGCTTGTATCATCTGTTCTTGGTGGTGTTTCCCGTGCTCATGTTTTTTCCAAAATGTGCTCGCGCTTTTGCCAAAAGAAACTATCTAATGCTCCTCTAGCTATGGTAGATAAAAGGTGTCAAGGCCACAATGTTTCTAAGGTTATGAATTTGATTGGTGATGTGAAAGGGAAAGTTGTTGTCATGGTATTGTTGTTTTGAGTCCTCATCATACGAGCTTGCAACTGCATATGTCGAACCTCCCTATGCTGAGCAATAGCTACATAAAGAGGTTTTCCATGCAACATATACCCTGATAAGTCTGCCAGAGCTTTGTTTGCTTCTTCTCGACTTGTAAATCAAACAAATCCAAAGCCTCTACTAAGCCCCTTCTCATCCCGCATTATTTTTGCTAACGCGATTGTACCACAATGGCTAAATACACTTCGTAGTTCATCATCATCAATTGCATCATCAATGCTTTTAACATAAGGATTTGATCCCTGAGATTTTAATATCCTCTCTTGATGTCTTTCCTTGTATTGCCGCCGCAACATTTGCTCACGCTCTGCCTTCTTTTGTGCCCTTCCAACATATATTACCTTATTACCTATCTGCAAACCATTCATTCTCTCGACTGCTTTTTTTAGCATCATCTAGATCTTCGAAGTTGACAAATCCAAATCCTCTTGGCTTGCCACTTTCATCCTTGATTACAACATGGAGGCCTTATTTGGCATCTCTGGTGGTAGTGTGAACATCCATATTGCATGCATCCTTGATTAAGTGTATCTTCAGGCGGGTGTGGTGCTCACAAGTTGGGGCATATAAACAGAAATTTGGCAGTGGAGGTTCTAGGTACGAAACCTCCAAAGGTTGAGGATCCAGAGGATTTGCTGTTTTTAACATTGGTTCTGGTGCGCATCCGGGGAAGGATTTTACCCCGACACATTTAGCTGGTTGAAACGATGACGAGCTCAACAAATTTCTGGCTCCTTCTTCATGATGCCATCTACTTCTTCTACTGTCTCCCACACTGTTTTCATACATAACGCTGACCTCGATGCAATGTTTTCATATATATATTATATATAATATATTTATATATAATATATATTATATATATATATATATATACACATATATATTATATATTAACATTGCTTTTAAATGGTTTTGGCATATATACGTTGTGTCTACGCTGTTTGGCCTCTTAGATCTTGAGCAAGCTAATTCATTGCTCGCTGTTGAACTGAATAAATAAGCTGAATGCCACCCAATTGAACATAGGTAGAGGTTTTCAAATGGGAAAGGAGATGACATATGGAGAGGGAAATTAATGATTTTTCTTTGTAAGGATAGGTCTGGAAGTAAAGTTTTGTATTGCGGCTTCCTCTTGATATAGAATTGTTGGTTGTGCCTGTGAATTCGACATTGTGGAGGCTCGGAGGGGAATTAGATTGACAATGATATATTACTGCGTTGTTGTTTTCTATCTGCATTGGAACCAACTTTACTATTTACATTCAATGGATTGTGAGCATTATTCAAAAGAAAGTATGCAAACCAGTTTGGAGGAAAAGGATTCTCAAGACCATGAAATATAGTTCCATAGTTAATTGTATGATACTTAGAGGTGAAGAAGTCTATATAGTCCCTTATTATAGTAGGCAACATCAACTGAACCTGACTCTATTGACTAGAAGGGAAAACATTTCATCAGATGTATCAACATCTTAAAGAAAATTTCAAATCAACTTTGGAGAAAAAGGGTGACTAGATATTGTAAGCGAGTGTAGCTCCTTCCTCATTGATCCATAGCTATAATTAGTTTTTTAAACTGTAATTTTGACATTAGAGAAAATCACTCAAATTGGTGAAGTATTAGAGTTTTTGAAAACTCTTATACAATCTACTATTGATGACACATTCCAAATTAGAAAAGGCTCTCTCTCAGAAATTCAGACATGTCTACAATATGCAGAAGAACAGATTGAATTTTTGTATCTTGAATCTCAACTACAACAGGAAGAATTATAGCAGTGAAGTCATCATTTTGAACCTGTTTCTATTCATAATATTGAAACAGACTCCCATAAACAACAAGACAATAATGTTACAGTTCATTCAGTTTTAGTACCCAATAAAGCAGCAAGGTTACATGCAGATGCAGAAGTTCAGCTTGCACTTCCCAAGCCCATCATCAGACCTTGGGAAGAGCTTGTCCACAACAAGCATAGAACTGGTCTTTGATATGACAAGGACATGTCCTTTCATATTCCAGACTACTCCAAACCAGTCCAATTTCAAAATGTTGGATTTCTTCAGGACGGTTCATCTTCGCTTGCTCCTCATGACAGTTCACCTTCAGCTATTTCAGATTTTTCTCCTCTTCCATAGCAACAAAAACATATTATGAAATGCCAACACTGTGACTGAGTTGGCCATCTAAAATATCATTGCTTTGATCTTCATCCATGTAAGCACTATCATAAAACTAGCCATTCTTCAAACAGATGCTTCAGAAACAAACCTCCTGCAAGAACAGAGATTCATCTTGGATGGATCGCTTCTTGGCAATGGGCATCAACAACCAAGAAGATATTTTAGTCACATGTCAGAACTTGCTCAAGAGTATTGAACAATCTTGTAGTTGATTTGTCTCCATCATCTCACCTTGTATCTGATAGGGGGAGAAATGATGATCATCTAGAACCTTCAAAGCCACATCAAGTGAGCCTTAGCCACAACCTACCACACCAGTTTCAGAGTTGTAGCCAGACATAAAGATGCCCTTGAGCATCCCTTTAGTTGGTTATGTCTCTTTAAAGAATCTAGGACACTTCCTCTAGTAGAAGACTTCATCTTCTTGCCAGTTTCAAAAGAGTTCAAAGAATAGAATTGGGGACACTTCCTCTAGCAGAAGACTTCAACTTCTTGCCAGTGTCGGAAGAGTTCCAGGAATTGCATTAAGCATTCCAGAGTTGTTGGTCATCCTTAAACAATCACAGGTTGAGACTTCCCTTTTCAGGATGAAGTTCTTCCTTTTATGCGGGGTGAGACCTCCCTTTCATGGTTGAAGGTTTCCCTCTTTAGAACATTAGGAACACTTCCTCTAGCAGAAGACTTGAGCTTTATGCCAGAATTGGAAGAGTTCTGGGAACTGCACTAAGCATTCCAGTGTTGGTGGTCATCCTTAAACCACCGCCCTTTATACCAACATTTTAGAGAGCACATTCAGCCTAGTGCCACCATGCATTTTTGCACATTTTGTGTTACAACTCTCTTCTTGGACTCATACATAACCCTTCGGATTAAGGGGGGTAATGTTGGATAGCTAATCCTCTAAGGATTAGTGTGGAAGCTGAATAGACTAAGGAAGTCCAAGAGACCTTGGGATGTGGAACCCAATAGTCACACCATGTACTATAAATGTATATCATTTGTTAATAATAAATGTACTCTCATGTTTATGTTTCATATTCTGTTGCTACCATGTGTGTGTCTAACATCCCCAAATCCTGCTTGTTGATTTACATTCTCTGATGTGTGGTATGATGCAGTTTTTCACTGACATCTTCAACATTGTCCTTGCTTTACCTTCTCATTTCACCAAATCTAGGTTCAATGCTGATCCAACAGCTGCCTTATGCTCATCCCCATTTGTAATCGTCCAAGCACTTTGCATTTCTAGCGGAGTCTGCATCTTGAATTTTCCCATATCCTTTGATTTGATGAATTCTATCATCACCTAGGTATATTTGTGCTCCGTCATTGATTTTTTTAAAATATTTGAACCATTTCTTGTTCCCTATCATATGTGTTGATGCTCCCCAATCTACATACCACATGTCTGCATCAACATTCTCATCAAATTCGTCCATGAAAAATTAGAAGTTCTGCTCATGATTATCATTCGCGAGATGAAATACATGTCATTTATGCTTCTATTATTGTTCATGATACATCTTTTTCCTACACTCAGTGATCTGACCAAGTTTTCCACAATAAAAACATTTAATTACAAAGTTGTTTCTATTCGGATGCATACCTTGAGTTTGATTTTGTCTTTTCTGTGAATTTCCTTCATTTTGTTGTTGCGAATTTCCTTTTCCTTTGAAGAAGTTCTTATTTTCCATCAACACAATATCAATACTCTGGGGCTTCAGAGTCAACCTTCTATCTTCTTCTTGCATCATTATTCTTGTCAGTTCTTCAAACTTCGGGATTTTCTCTCTCACATTTATCCCAGTGATGAACATTTGGTAGTCATTGGTCACACCATTCATCATAATGGTTACTAGATCTGTACCTGCAACTGTATTACCAATGTTTGCCAATTTGTTCTTCAAATATTTGACCCTCACTATGAAGGCAACAACTATTTCATTCTCCTCCATCATTAGGGATAAGATCTTGCTCTTCAGGAACAAAAGACGATTTGTATTCCAAATCTCATACAAATCCTTCAATATTCCCCAAATATTGCTTGTTGATTTATATTCTCTGATGTGTGGTATGATGCAGTCTTTCACTAACATCTTCAACAGTGTCCTTGCTTTACCTTCTCGCTTCTCCCAATATGGGATCGATTTTGATCTAGCAGCTGGCTTCTGCTCATCCCCATTTGCAATCGTCCAAGCACTCTGCATTTCTAGCGGATTCTGCATCTTGAATTTCTAATTTTCATAATTGGAGCCATCAATCTTGTTATGCTCATTCAAGTATGCATCAATCATTTGATTATTCATCTTGGCGATTAAAAAAATGTTGACAGGTAAAAACAATATATTTAGATTTACCCTAGATTCGTGTCAAAGACAGAGTTTGTGATAAACGGTCTCCAATATTGTTTGATCTCGCAGCGCACACGCAAATCACCGTGCCTTCCTTCACAGATTCTACCACGACCTCCTTGGCAGAACTCGGCCTCCACACAACCTTCTCTCGGCAGCCATTGCCAAGACGCAACCCCTTGTTTTTGTTTGCATAGTCAGCAGGAGTTAGCACCATGGATCCGCGTAGATCAGTGCGATTGTATAGTTTAGATTTGCGACGATAAGCAAAATAAAAGCACGCGTAAGTGTCACAGTGGGATCAGCGTGATTAGCCCTCCAAACCATGCAACAGTTTTGGTTCAGGCGCGCCTTCCAAATCCTCTGCTCAGCATATAGGTTCCTCCGTCCTGTATCTTTGATACCATGTTAAAAAGTGATGTTGGGATTAATAAAAAAATAACCCATTGGTCAGCTCTACGAGAGAGTCTGAACCAGGAGAATATGGCTCTGTAGAACACTCTACATTGTCCATGTACATCACACATTATATAGAAATTATAGATTTAGGGAAGTTAGAACCATAACCTAAGAAATAGAAACTAATTCCTATCCCGAGGTCTCATGAACCCACTCACTATTCTAAGATATTCTCCATTATCTCTAACAAATTTTGGTGTGTTTTTGGGATATTGCTTTGGTTAATTTTAAAGTATAGAAAAAGGGTAAATCATTGACATTATTTGAATATTATAATTCAAAGATTGCTAGAAATAAAATGGGAGAGAAAATAATCGATAATTAATAATAAAATTCAAAAAATAAAGTTCATGATTATTTAGGAAATTTTAAATTAAGAAAACTAGTTTAGAATAAATTTATTATTCTTAACCAAAAAACAGTTTACAATGGAATCATCAAGCTATTAAATATGTTATGTTATATTACATCAAATACTGTGAGCACACAATAGGTTATTGTAAACTTGAAACTTTAAATGGTGAGCTCACTAATTACCATATCACAATGACTCTCATGCCAAGTCAAGTTTACCTAACATTATCTCTTTTAAACTTGATTTGGGGTTGTTCCCTACATGTCCTACCCACTTCAAAGTATATAATTTTCAACTTCATTTAACCATTGTTTTTTTACCTATTAGAATACTTATAGGACCATCTTCACCATGTAGTGGGCTTTATTCCAGTGAAACCATAGCTTTATAATGGGGAGGGTGTGTCATGAGGAACTCCATCTTTCTTCTTCATCTTCAAGCACTAGCATTAGACCAATTTGAGTCCTCAAAGAGTCCAAAGTAACCTTGCTTTGATACCATAATGGGAGAGAAAATAATCAATAACCAAAATTTTCAACTCCATTTAAATTTTTATTTTTTTCTATCTGAGCACTTATACCATAATCTTCACCAAAATTATCAACTCCATTTAAACCTTTTTTTTCTAGCTGATCACTTATACCATCATCTTCACGATGTAGTGGGTTTTCTTCCATTAAAACCCTAGATTTATACTCTTGTGTCATGGGGCACTTCATCTTTCTTCATCATCTTTTGAAGCACTGACATTAGACCACTTTGACTCCCCTAAGAGTCCAAATTAGCCTTGCGTTGTTACCATAATGGGAGATAAAATAATCAATAACAATCAATAATAAAATGATGTTTTCTAACTCTTCTGCATTTTGGCATTCTGGGCTATTGTATGTAATTCCTACTTGTCCTATGTGTCATCATATATGGTTATTAAGATTATTGTTCATTATTAGGTACAATTATAGTCTCTACGAGGAGTATGTTTCTAGTTTATAAATTGTTGTTGAGGCCTAGTTGGTTTGTGCGATTCTCTCCAACTAGTTAACTTCCTGGATTAGTTTGTGGTTGAGATATTCACTCAACTAAGATATTGTGTCCAAGATAGTTTGTCTATCTTGATACATAACTTTATGTATTTATATTTGTATTATTAGATTGTTAATACAGAGCCCTTGACACAATTTTGTGTGTGTGATAATTCCACTCTCTGATATTAACATGGGTTGAAATACGATGATATAATTTTGGGAGAGATTGCAATTTTTTATGATTTAAAATGCATTTTTGAATGCAAAAATGAATTCAAAACCATGGAAAACCCTTGGGAAACATATATTATGGAAAATACATAGCTCAAATTTATGGTTCTAACATTATGATGTCATATTTCGAGCAAAATTGACTTAAAAATATGCTTAAAATATGATCTAGGGGATGTAGAAAATATGTTTGAAAAATGATCCAAGGGATCCAGAAAAGCAACATGGCATGAAGGAAGGCCAGATATGGATTGATGGATAACTTTTTGATGATGACATGACTAACTCATGGATGAAAGTGATGGATGGTCGGTGCCCTATGTAGAAGTCCCAAACATGAAGACTCCTAGATAGCGAATAGAAGTTCATGACATCATGAGGAGGAGTTCTTCAAGCGGCAGGTTGGCCCATCATCTCCGCCTGAGGAGCTGTTGTAGGTCCCTAATTAAGAGGGAGCATGGAAACAAGTTTCTTACTTGGAAGAAACTTGAAAATTCATAAGCCAAGAGGGAGCTTAGGTACATTCCTTTATTGGAATAGATATGTCCTCCCTAATTAAGAGGGAGAGATAGGCACATCATTAATGTCTTCACTTGGGAAGACAAAATGGAGGATTGGGTAAACATTTAGCATCCAATGTTCTTTGAGGATGAATTAGGGCATCCAAGATAAGAGTAGTCGTTGAGGACTAGGAATCAAATATAAGGATATTCCTGGTGGAACACACTCTGAGAATCTGGGTGGGGTATGTTTCAAGAGAGACAATGATGAGGGTGTCTATACATCATTGCTCTCTCCAGCATTGTTCCCAGATCTTGTGGAGAGATAGAGTTGTTAGTCAAGGCCTTTCTATCTGACAATGTTGGTTGATATGATGCTAAATAGATGGGTTACCAATCTGACTCTTCTTATGAGAAAATATTCAGATTGACAATGACCAAGTACCATTATGGTTACCTCCCTAGTTAAGAGGGAGTTTCGAAAAGTGTAACTAGGTTCGGTATTCATAATGACATGTGTAATTGTGATTTATGTAATTGATGAAAATAAGAAAAATCAAATTATTATTGCAATTATTGTCTCATGGGTTTCATAAGCAAGGAATTTTATTTTTAGTGATGACTCCCATTGAGAGACTTAAGATTTGTCATCTAGTCATAAAAGTAAATTTGAGTCTATGTGATGTATGAAGGACCCTTCTTGGGCATGTTACATTTTGTATGAGTCATTAGATAAGTATGAAATCCCTCGAATACAAGCACAAGGCATCTCGCTTCAAGTCGGATTCATGAAAGGTAATAATACCTCTCCAAATGACACGTCGGCATGGCTTGTAGTCATGTCAGCTTATTATGATGGGAAACAACTATACATGGGGAAACTCAACCTCATTTCAAATCAATCAAATTTAGTGAAGCTGTAAAGTCAGTAATGCGAAGATCAACAAAAGGATTAAGAAGGATAGTCCTAGAGCCAACAAAGTGAAGCAAAGGGAGAGTGAGGTCTATGGCATTATTTAGATTTGTTTTTGGGGTCTGTAGGTTCCTATACCAATAGGAGTAATAATTTTGAATGACTAAGGTTAATCCTTGTAATATTGTACATACCTTTGCTTTCTGCAAATGCTTTCCATATTAATAAAATTAGAAAATGTAAAGAGGGTATGTCCTAAAAGAAATATCAAAGGACAAAAAGAATAAGATAAGGTCAAAAATGAAATATATGAACCCCAAAAACAAAAAGAGACCATGAAAGTGTGCAAGTGGAAATTCCACCAATATTTACTTTTATGCATAATAATGATTGTATGCAGCTTGTTATTCATGCCACAATCCATGTTAATCAAACCGTTTAATCTTGGTTATTTCATGCTTTGAATTTTATGTTTATAGTTAGAGAATAAAATCTGACCAAATAGTGTAATCTTGGCAGATCATTAGATAGGTAGAGAAAATAAAAGGAGCTCATCAGTTTAATCTGAGCCCTTGGATGATATAAGGTTAGAAGTAGATAGTTTGTTTTATAAAAGAAAAGGTAGGATAAGGGTTTGCTAGCCTAAATGCACCCAAATAAATGAAGAAAAAAATGTTAGGGTAGGTAAATGGGTAAGTAGAAGAAAGGTTGTTGAAGTATAAAGTTGATTGGATCAAAACACATGCATCATGCTTAGACACATATTTCTAGATGTATGATCAATTATGGAAGCAAAAACAAAGGTTTGCAAGTTAATATGATTAACTCCCCCTCATTCATTTTTCCCTTTACTTACTAATTTCCTGTCCACAAGTATGTTCTAGTACTTTAAATCCTTCAAGTCAAAGAGGCTCAGAGCATTTCTCTGACTTTTGGTGGGACCGGACCCTCGGCTTAATGAATTATGGACATCAAGTGTTAGAATCCGCTTCATAAAATTCATTTCCCTACATTTCCCTAATAAAACCCATTTTCCTAAGGATAAAATTCATTTTCCTAGGAAAAGTAAAGCAACTCCATGTTAAATCCATTTTCACTCAAAAAACCCACAAAAGTGTTTTATCTTGAGTATAAAATGTATGAGAATAAAATGCGCAAATTTTACATTATGTTAAGGGTATGCCCACTCTACTCATTTCATATTAATTTCTAACTTTATTATATAATTCCCCGATATGCCTTTTCCCGTATATTAATTAAATCCCCTATAATAAAAATCCCAACCCTTAGTTGTAATATAAAATATAAATTACCGCATATTCTTGAAAAAATCCATTTAATACGTCGTTGGGCGGTAGGGTTAAGCTAATCCCATCATTAAGCGCCGCATGATCGTTTTAACCCATGATTAAATTCTAATTAACCCCAAACCACTGAAGATTATGGCCCTGGGCCACCCCGACACCTTCGCTCTTATTATCTACACACTTCCCTCGCCGGACTGTCGTCTGATCATCATCCGCTTCATCTGACGGTCCACAACCATATATGGCTGCACCCGATGGCCGACCTTTATCCGCCAGATAAAGCGGTTTTTCCCTGAACCCTATTTGCTAAGTGTCAAGCGTGGAGGTAGATTGGGTGACCCCTCCGAAATACCACTTCCTCCACAAAAGCGGTGCGATGGCCTGGGAAACTGCCTCCCCACTCAACCTGATAAACAACCCACTGTTCATTCATCAATTACCCACCAAAAAATGACCGTTGCTCCATAAAAAGGTTGAGAAGCCCTTTTTTTGCATTTTTCGCTCGTTTTCTTTGTGAATATTTGTGAATCAATGTGATTCCTGCAAACATTGAATTCACCAATTGAACTCCACATTCACTCCTGAAGAAGTTGCGGAGACCCCAATCAACCTCTCAGTTCGTACCAGAGACATTCAAACTTTTGTAGCTGCCGTGAACGCCAAATTTGAAGATAATTCACCTAATTCCAGGTATTTCACCACGAATTACCACTCACCCTTTCAAATTTGAAAATTTTTAGCCTGTAAAGTGTTTTAATTAAGTAAACTTAATTAAAATTACTTCAAATTTGAAAGTATGTTGCCCAAAACCTTCTTAAAATTGCCTGTTTCTGTCAAAACCTCTGAATACACCTGTGAAAGTCAAATTCAAATCCATGAGAACTAAATTATGGTTGCCCCTATTGCCATGTATGTCCAACCTATCACGACTCCCCATTTAGACCTAGACCACCTTCCCTTCACGGACAAGGATTTTCAAATTAGAGATACCAGTGCATATGAGTTCCTGCTGAAACTTCATTTTTCGAGTAGGGATAGATATCTGAACCATTCTAATGAAATTGGTCTTTGGGAATCCAATTTACCCAAATACAAATTTCCCCAAGTACATGTTTTTCCTGAAATTGTCCATATGTGCCATGCCCGTTACATTCCCATCCAAAGAGCTATAATGTCCCCTCACCAGAAAGTCCTGTTTACCATAACAACTAAATTAATCAATGAGATGTTACATGTCCAACCAAGGCCAAACCTAACCCCACTCTCAATTGTAGATTTGTTGGACTAGTACACCAAGTTGATTCCATCAAAAATGGCCCAGTTGTTCAAACTTTCATTGTAGAAGAGCAATATATTCCCAAAGATGCCCCTCCATATGTTTCTATTATTTTCTCTAAAAGAGGCAAGCATATTGTGACTATGATATCATGTATTTTGGGCTATAGCAATGATGAATTTGTTGATGAGCTTATCCTTGCCTCCATCTCCATTTCACCCCAGGAAAGCCTCTTGCTACTACAGACAATTATGCCTAGTTCATAGCTGTGAGGATGCATGAAAAATTTACTAGGATGCATAATGAGAGAGTATTCAAGTACTCATCTGTACTTTACCATATGTTTCTATATTACCAGTCAGATAGATTTCCCTTTACTCTCCAAAAGCTTGATACCAGAGGCCAGCCTAGGTCTGACATATTTTGGAGACCACTTTTCTAGAAATGTTCATCACCATACACTTATACAAATTTCATTGATTCTTTTGTCCATCCAGTCATGACCATGCTGACAGGAAGCCCTCCACCCAGAATAAGTCAAGATATCAAAAGAGTCCTTCAATTGTCTAAGAAAAGTAAGGTGGGAGATTGGTACCTTTACCAAAACCACACAGAAATAAGAATCTATGGGTGCCAACTTGCCCCATACAAACTCCCCAAATACCTCCCCATGAGGTTATTTGCTATAGAGTATTATAGACAGATAATGAATTATGATGAAGTCAATTTTGTCTCAACCAAGAAAAAAACAAAGTTCAGAGTCAAAAACTAGTTAGGCCCTTTCATTTGCAACTCTAGAGAAGTGAGGCAGGAGGCAGATTTGATTATGCAACAGATGAAGTTTCAAAACAGTTTTATGTGGAGATAAGACCCTCAGGGGTTTATGACCAGACCTAGACAAAAGGTCAAATTGGTGCCTTACATTCATCACCCAACACTAGAGATAGAAAGAGATGCAAATCAATCTGAGTGGTTGGAAAACACTCTTGTAGATAGGGATAACACAAATGTAGATGTTGAGAATACCTTGATTGATTTAGAAAGACAGCTTGATGAAAGCTCATTTTTGTAGGTACCTAAACAATAAGAAAGAACCATGAGCACCCCTCCTATTATGCAAACTCCTTAGAATGAGGAAAAGAATCCCAAGAGGAACAGAGAGGGAGCCTCCACTTTAGCCATGGACACCTCCAATGTACAATATGAAGGCAACCAAAGCAAAAGGCCAAGGCTCAATCCTGTTTCAGAACAAGAAGACATAGAAGGCTCAATAGAGGTAACTAATACTAAGATTGACATGAGTAGGCGCATAGCTCTATCTGGAGAAACTCAAGATCCATCCACATCACAAACTCAAATGTTGGAAAGGTAGCTCAGTGTAGAAGTCTCCTCATTCAATAGGCCTGCTGATAAAGACAAAGACATTAAAGACAAGTATAAAGAAATTAAAATGAGAAATGAGAAACTGAAGGCACAATCTTATGCTCATTATCTCAAGCTTACACCTACAAACCAAACTAGATTGATGTCAGCGTTTGACATCAAGGAGGGAAAGATGCAAATTTCCTTTTTAAAACCAACTGCGCAACCACCAAGGACATCAACAGATTATGAAAAGATTGATTTTGAGGTATTGGAAAGTGATATTCATCCCATTGACCAAATTTAATTTCACAAACAAGCTGGAGAAATGATTTACTCCACTCTTACAGGTAAAGCCATAGTTTCCCATCAACTGCAAAATTCTTTGACCAATATCTCAACTCAATATCAGTTAGAAAAGGCCTCCTTATAGGCCAAGGATACTAGAATTAAGTCTTTGAAAGATTTAGTGATTGAATTGGGACATGATCCCAAAGATATCAAAGCCACTGAGAAACTAATCAAAAAGAAGAATGATGACATTTCAGCACTTAAAAAGCAATTGAAGATACCTCAGCTGCAGCATCCCCAAACACATGAAGTCTTGGAAAACCAAACCAGACATGAAGAATTAATGGACTTGGTCCTCAAATTAAATGATCAGTTAAGGAAATAGAGAAGGAATTGGACACTTTAATTCAGTTGAAGCAAAGTGATATTGCCACTACATCTGTAAATGTCATCCCAACAGTCTCAACAATTATTCCTTCTACATTGGTAGCCTCATTGGCTCCCACAGCTCCTATGGCCATAGCAGAACAGGTTTCAACACAGTCTACATCAACAATAGGTACATCAGATGAAGTAGCAAAATTGGTAAAAGCTATGGAGGAAATGTCCATATAGGCTACAAAAATGAATAAGTTGAAAGAAAAGGTGACAAGCTTGGAAATTGATTGCAAACTTGCCAAAATCATGCACAAAGAAGAAGTGCAGAAGGCTGCTAGAATGACTGAAAGAATAAAAGCCATGGAAAGGACCTAACACTAAAAGAACCTCTTGGACAAGCTAAGGAACTGCTATGGACCAATATCACTGACTCTGCCAATGATATTTGGCCATCTATTCATGTAATTTTTGAGCAGATAAATCTAATAAATATGGCTACAGAAGCCATCCAAAAGGTAAAAGAAGAATTAGGAGATATGCCCGAAGATGCCACCAGAATCATCCAATTCCTTAATAGTAAAAATAGATATGAGCTTTAGGAATTGGATATAGAGGACAGGAAAAAAACAATTTTGGAGGTAAGGAAGGTCCTTTCTAAGAGAAACTTGATGTTAAACTTGGAGGACAAGTGCCAGAATATGTAGGTAGCCGTTGCTAGATTTATGGTTAGGTTTCAAATTTTGAGAGGGAAAGGGTTGCCCAGTCCCTTAGTCATAAATGGTAGGCTCATGATGTAATAGGATTACAAAAGTAAATTCAAAGAGCTAGCAAAAGAATAGGCTAGTACATCTTCAATGAAGACATTTCCAATAGGCAAAGTACTTTATCAGACATTTGAAAACGTGTTTTACCTCCAACATGAGGTAAAACAATTGGGTGTCAATAAGCCTACTTTTTCCAAGTACATCGGGGCAGATGAAATATATAGAAGGATGCTGAAGATCCAATTACCTGATGCTAAGACATGGGAAACATTGATTGATTTACTATAAGAGATATGTAGTAAAAAGGTTAGTGTACAGTGAAAGTAAAACAACCAGGTGAAAAGGTGAAGACAGATCGACATAGTCAAATAGTATCAGTGTCAAAGTGTATTAGATGAAAGCCAAAAGTAGATGAATATTCCAGCGTGAAAGATCAAACAGAAAAGCAACACAAAGGGATAAAATCAAACCATGAAGGCCAGCAGTACCAAAATAAAAGGGACAACATGAAAGCAGTTCAATAGCAGTGTCTATCTTATTGCGAGAAGATATTTTTATTTCCTAGATTAACTGTCAAATTAGTTTGAGATATTTTGTAATAATTATTGTATAAATACTTCACAATTTGAAGTACGTGGTCTGGATTCTTAGACATTTCTATAGGATTCTGATCAAAAGGATGGTAAAGCTATTGTATCATTGACTGAGCTAGCTAGCTGGATTGATGAATAAAGACAAGATATTTCATAGGATTCATGTGTTGAGCGAAGTACAAACAAGTATTTTCTTATTTTATCATTATCTTTCTTAAGGTTTTTCCACAATCTTTAATGTATTTCTGAATCTGAATTCTATAGCTGGAACAATATCTCAGAATTTGTTTAATTACACTATGTTTTAACAGTTATGCATATAAATGTTTTCAACTGATATCTAAGTTAAGGAATTCTTAATTTCTCCTTAGTTTAGGATGTTTCTTGCTAATCTAGTCCAAAGGATTCTTAATTGCCCTTTGCTTTCCATTACCCTCTATTCCTCGTTTATATCCCGATCTGAGAATCCTTAACTACCCTCTCACCCTGATTAAAAACATTCCACCCCACTATCCCAAAGACCTGCACTTTACTCCGCTAGATTGCCCTTTGAACATTCCCTTTAGTGAGTTGATCCAGTTCTACTACCCTTATGTTGATTCCATAGCCCAATGGTCTGAAGACGTCATTCTACCCATATGTTTCAAGGATCCCACCACCCAATCTTGAATATAAATAAAAAACCCCCAGAACATTCATAACTAGCCTGAAATCGAAGTAAACAAAGCTAAATCATATAGAGAGAGCCCTCTCTGAGTCTAGGTTGGCTAGAGCCTATGCTCCAAAGTTGATTTGTGGTTACCTCAGTCATTTTCTTTCTTCTAATAACTTCTAGAGAAATTTCTGAGTGATAACATAGTAGCGACCATACTGGGGAACCAGTCAATCCTCAGTCCTAATAAAGATTTAAGAAAATTCTAAATCCACATTCTGATCCTATTAAAGTCATTTCTTAGAAGTTATTTTGAAAAATCCTCACAAAAACAATTAAAAAATTTGAAATTATGGCTTCTAGGAAGACTCATTTTACTAGGGCTAGTCCTAATCCAAACCCTGCCCCAATAGTTGATAATCCCAACCTAATTTGAAGAAAATCTAAAAAAGAAGAAAGCTTGGTTAGCCAAATACCATTTTTTAAGGTTAATTCATGTCCTGACGAGTGGTTATTTTTATAAGAACTCCCCTTTGATGTGTTATTTTATCTTTCATTATTTAGAACAAAATCTGAAAATGCAATGGATGAAACTGTTCTAGATCTTGATTTTATTACAGACCTTGAAATTCAATAGGCCAACAAATCAATTGATGACTACATTTTGAAATCTCCAAAATCATCCATTAATACTTCCATGACCCCTGAGCTTTCTGAAAAATTGTCCACTACTTTGAGTTCACCATTGTTCCCTTTAGCTTCAAGAATAATACCTTCTGAAGTCCATTCTTCACCACCATTTATACCTACACTCCCTCACCAACCTATCATTACCCTTTCATCATCTACTAGTCTTGGTTCTTCATCCACTGCTACATCATCTCCAAGTACCTCAACCCCACATCTCAGCCTCTCCCAACTTACAACAATGGAAAACATATATGCTCCTCTTGTTTTACTTGCCCAACTTCATGCTATGCCTACAATTATCATAATAAGATTTTCCTATTTGATGCTATTGGTCATTACACTACCTAGCAACATGTAAACAAGATGTCTGACTTTTTTGAATTGCATGAAATAGATGAAGCAGATGTCTAGATGAGACTCTTTTCCCAAACTTTAATTGGTGATGTCAAGAGTTGGTTCAAAGCCTTTCCTGCCAACCATATTGCAGACTTGACAAATTTTCAAAGACTATTTATTGATAGCTAGGAAAAGAAAAAGAATCCCTTGCAAATCCTTTTAGAATATGAGAATATTAGAAGAGGGCCTATTGATATTTTTCAAGATTACTGCACTAGATTCAATAATATATATAATGCAATTCCAGTTAACCTTAGACCCCCACCTGACTTAGCGTTAATAAAGTTCCCTGATGGTTTTGACATAGATATGGCATACCAACTTAGGGAAAGAAACCCCCCAACATTAGAAGAAATGCAAAGTGTAACAATTAGAGTCGAAGCTAATTTGTTAGCTAAAAGGGCTAGAGTTAGAAATGAAAGGAGAGGAATTGCAAAGGATGAAACTTCACCATCTGACATTAAAGAGATAGTTTAGCCAAAAGTATGGAAAGACTAATGGATAGAATAGAGAACATAGAAAGGAAACCCCAATGGGATAACCAACAAGCACCTCTATTTAGAAACCCAAATTTTATAAAAAACCAAAACATTGGTAAAAATGGACCGAATAAGAACATTAGGCCTCCTTTTCAAGAAAATTATGCAGAGACATCCCATCCAGAAGATCTAGAACAAGATACACAAATTAACCTGATGGGAATAAATGATGAGGACACTGTTTTTCTAGCCCAGGATGAGTAGGAACTATATATGCTGCAACAATTACAATTACAGTTTGGGGAACCATTTGATTAAAAACAAGGATATGATTTTGCCATCTTTGAAGTTCATAAATAGTATAACATAAGGAGAAAAAAGAATGCTGATGTCCCTGACCAAACCAAGAAAATAGTACAAAATCAACCCAAGAAAATAAAAGAAGCCCCTTTTTAAAAACTCCTCCAAATTCTCCCTAGGGAAAACCTAAAACCTTCTAGACCCACAATTGTAGACATAACCTCTGATCAACCTTTTGCTGATCAACCATCCACTTTAATTCCACCTAAGGAACTAGTGGGCAAAGATCAAAACATCAGATTTGAAAATCCACATATGGAGGTCGCCAATAAAGGAAAATAAGACAAGCCTACTCAAATCCCTGTTGCAAAAATTCAAAACCTTAAAACATAAAAAGTCTCTTTGCCACTTAGTTTGGGAGCAGATATAGCAAAGCTAAAGATTTCAGTTCCTTTAACAGAACTAATTAAGAATGAAACTTATAAATCAGAAATAACTGAGACCTTAAACATTGCTGAGAATGGGGGTTCAGTCAACTTGTTTGATGACCAATCATAACTCATATTTGGTCCAGATGTCAATGGAAAACCATTAGAAGGAGGAGTTCCACCTTTTTACATTAGCCTTAGTATCCATGACAAAATTCCACACAATGCAATGTTGGATTTTGGGGCCTCTCACAACTTAATTTCCAAATCAGTGATGGAGAAATTAAACCTAGACATTACAAGGACTTACAAAGACTTATTCTCATTTGACTCTAGTCAGGTGAAGTTTCTAGGATTGATTAAAGACCTGTGTGGCACTTTAGTCCAATATCCTATGAAAAGCATCCTTATGGATGTTATGGTTGCTGACATCCCACCAAAGTATGGCATGCTGCTATGAAGATCATGGGGAGCCAAACTTCAGGGATCCTTACAACTAGATATGTCATATGCAACAACCTCTGTTTTTGGACAACCTAAGAAACTATATCGAGAAACCTTAATGAAATATATGGTAAGTATCCAGGATCGGCCTAAAAAATTTCCCATCTACTCCATACACTCAGACATCAATTATTTTATCCTGTATAATGCTGATCAAACACAATAAAACATTTCACACAATACTAATATAGAACCAAAAAAAATTGCAGTTTCTACACAAAATGAAACAGACCAAACTATAGAACTATTCAATGAACAAGATAGTCAAATTTCTATAAATGATGAAAAGTTTGTTGCACCAGATAGTGTAAATATAGATCATGAGATATTATGGCATTTAGAGTTTGATGAATTAGTCAATAGGTTAGGAGCATGAGCAAGAGTGTGGAAATATAATTTGGAAAATAATTACTCAGAAGGCCATGCATATAGATTGAATTTTAAATGTACCAATATGGTTGAATATGAAGTGCTAATTTTAGGTCTTAAGTTAGTTGGGAATCTAGGAGCTAAAAGAGTTTCTGTCATAGGAGACTCTAAACTAATTGTAAAATAGATTGATGGTGTATACATGACAAAGGACCCTAGATTAAGTTGTTATAAGGGAACTATCGTAGAAATACTTAACACTTTCCTAGAATCAAGGCTTGCAGTAATTCCTAGAAAACATAACATGCAAGCCTATAGTTTAGCATTTTTTGTTAGCACCTGCAAATTACCGTTCTAGCCCAAACATCAGTACATTGCTGAAGTTAGGCATAGACCTGCAATTCCAGACAATTTGAAGAATTGGAAAACATTTTTAATGATAAACAAATAAATAACTTTTTAATTTCAGAAGAAGAGTTTACCAATAACAATATAGATACTGATACATCAATAGATCCTGACACTAAGGATGATATAGAAATAAATAAGATAGAAGGTGATGAAATAGATAGACTCAACCCAACTAAATTTACCAAATTAGATGTATATAACTTAGAACAAATTGAGAACGACGTGAGGTGATTCAGCGAAGGGGATTCAAGGGCGCAGCAGTGCTGAAGCAGCGAAGGGGATTCAAGGGCGCAGCAGTGCTGAAGCAGCGAAGGGGATTCAAGGGCGCAGCAGTGCTGAAGAGTTCCGGGTTCGAGCAGACAGTCAGATGAAGAGTTTAAAATCGGTGGACGACGAGGTCGATTAAAGGAGTGCGCAGAGGTGCACAACCGCGGGAATAATTCACGGGTGACCGGTTTATTAATATACACAACAGTTGACAGACATTGTGGACTGATACGCTGGTCAACGAACAGGAGCACGTTCGGTTGAAAGCGTGAGACAGTCAAAGTCCAGCGAAGTGCAGGTGCGCACAGTTAAAAGCACAGCAAGCGGTAAACGGGTTTCAGGAACAGAACGGGTAACCAGTCGAGCGAAGCAGCGTAGAGGCTGAGCGTCTAAAACTTCGACAGAACGACGTTAGGGTAAGACCCGCAGCAGTTCGGGGAGAGACCGTGGCTTGGCATGTGGACAATTCAAACAAAGACCACGCTCAGTGATCAGTTCGGTGGCAACGTAAGTTAGGCCGAGCGAAGGAGAGGCAGTGTGGCAGCGAAGTGATAGATCGGTGGAGCCGAGTAAAGAAGAGCAAGTGCACAGCACTGTAGTGGTATACCTGTCCGGTGGAGCCAACGACAGAGTCCAGCAGTGCGCCTGAGAGGTGACTGTCCGGTAGTGGAACAGTGAGACTGGTTGGAGAACCGAAGGGAAACAACAGTCCGTGATTGAAAGAGTGTCATAGCAGGGCCGTGGTCGATCAGTGGGGATCTGTTTGGTGGTAACTTCAGAGTGGCCGAGCGAAGAAGATACAGTGTGGCAGCGGGGTGATAGTTCGGTGGAACCGAACGAAGAAGAACAAACAAACACATAGCACTGTGGTGGTATACCTGTCCGGCGAAACCAAACGACAGAGTCCAGCAGTGCGCCAGAGGAGTGACTGTCCAGCGGAATTGGTTGGAGAACCAAACGAAGACAGCAACAGTCCGAGATCGAAAAGTTGCATAGCAGGGCCGTGGTGGATCAGTGGGGATTGGAAGACAGTGCTCAACGGAACGACGACAAGGTGAGACCGTGACAATTCGGAAGGAAAGTCGAAGGTTCTGTTGATCCGAACGAAGGGTCACATAGAAAGACTGCGGCATTAATTGTTCGGGAGATCGAACGACAGGGTAACAGAGAAACTGATGAAGAATAATGAGGATGGAAGGCTCGCGCACTCGTCGTAAGGGTTTCGGCTAAAACATAGCAGGATCGCAGGAATCTAGGGCATAATCGGGATTCCATCTGATCAGCTAGACTATTGGTTATTCGGCGATTTTCGGTCCTCACACCGACAGACTCCGGATACAATTGGCTAGGATGGAGAATAGCGAGGAAATCGAGATGGTTGACTACTCTGTCGATCCATTGGAGGGGGTTGATATCTTCGGTTATTCGTCGCATGCAACTTCTGGGTGCTATTCCGCCATTTCTTCTGCACCGAGGGTACCCATATCTTCACCCTTCCCACCTTTGTCGTCTGAAGATTCGCCTCTACCCACAGTTTCCGCCTCTCAGCATTTATCCCTCGCGACTGAACACTTCATCATTGAATTTCCTTCTCTGCCTCGCAGGCTGGGAGCCCGTGATCTGAATATTTCTCATGCTCATCTCCCCTCAGCATCTGTCGGTTCCGCCCCTGGCCTGATCCACCCGATCCCCTCTATGGATGTCTCGGATCTGAGACAAACCTCTCCCAATCCACCGGTCATTAAATCATCAGGCAACATCAGAGAGCCGTCCCAAATCCCCTTTGCATTAAATCGCTCTCCCAGGGATCCTGGATCATCCCCTCGCGCTGAAAACCCTACCGCCCTAAGATCAAAAAAATCAAAGTGTGTCAGGGAAACGGCTAAATATATCTCAGTACAAATCGGCGATCCTTCAGATTTTGAAGAATCCTTGGTATTGGCTCGCACGACTTTGGTCGGGCACGTTCGCGGGAGATCATTCTCGGCTGAAAGATTAAAGGCTTGGGCAAATGAAAACTGGGGAGGTATGTTCACAGTTATGCCAGAGGTTATTGAACTACCGAGGGGATGGTTTTCTATACATTTTGAAAGAGAGGAGCACACCAATACAGTGCTGGCGCGATTTTGGCACATTGAATCAGCTCCTGTACTCCTGAAGAGATGGAGTCCCATCTTCGACCCTGAACGAGAGCAGATAGGCGCGGGTCCTATTTGGGTTCGCTTGCCGGGTCTCCCGATCCAATATTGGACTGAGGAAGCTTTCATCAAAATTGGGAACGCCTTGGGGACCTACTTGGATTATGATCGATCCTACAAGGATACAAATAAAAAGATCATGGCGAGGATACTGGTCGATCTGGATACTAGGGAGGGATTGGAGGGCAAGATGACTCTGAGATGGGGGAGCTATCGCAATGTACAGCCTCTGGACTACGAAGGGGTACCATTCAGATGCAACAAATGCCGACAAATTGGGCATGTTTATAAGGATTGCCCTCTGGTCACCTGCCAGAATGGGATGCCAAAACAGACCCGCCCATCAGCTGGAAAGGACCATGCACCTGCATCGATTCCTTCTAGGACCTCAGATCGCACAATTGAAACGCGATCGCCTCTTCAAAAGCCTGCACCTAATCCGCCACCGCCAGAGAATATGCAGCAAAGGAACATGTCGCCACCACCGATGAATATAGATCTGATAGTTGCTGCGGACTCAAGTGCTCCGGTCTCTCATCCTTCCTCCATCCCTTCCACTTCCGCCAAATCATCTGTGCATTATTCATCCAATGAAAGCACTATGATTCACTGTAAAATCCCTCTTCCACCGCCCGCTATCTCATCTGGTACGCCCTCACTACCACTCCCTTCTCCGCCCTCCTCGCCTCCCTCTTCAAAATCCAATCCCTCTCATCCTTACTCGCTTCGTCCCCGATCGAATCGACAGGAACCTCCCTCATCTGCGGGTCTGGGCATCGTTCCACTTGATCCTGGACTCTCATCTACCCGTGGGCGCAAAACAAACCTATCAAAAGCTATCAAAAATGCCAGCGCAGAGGTTGCTGCCGGGCGTCAAGCTACTATTACTGGGGTCCTTAGAGCCGAATACCCCCCCAAAGCTGGTTCACCATGAAGGTTATCTCCTACAACTGTAGGGGATTGGCTAGCTCCCCAAAAAGGTTAGCACTCAAACGACTTTTTGAAGTCGAGAACCCGGACATCATCCTCCTACAAGAAACGCTTGGATCCTCAGAAGACTGCATTCGTGCTCTAGCTACAGTTGGAACAAAATGGAACTATATTGCCGCGGATGCTGTGGGCAGGTCTGGGGGTCTGGCGTTTGGTTACAACCCCACTACTATCAAATTGGATTCTTCTTGGGGCGGACAGGGGTTTCTTGGTGCTGATATCTTATGCAGTGAACTTGGAAGCCCACTGAGGATTGTTAATATATACGGGCCTTGTCACCATAGGGACCCCTTTTGGAGAAACCTCCTCAGTAAAAATCTCCTTGCCTCCGATTCCACCATAATTGGAGGTGATCTGAACTTTTCCATAGGATTCTCTGAATCCTGGGGAGCTGCAGCACAGAGAGATCCCATCTCAGATTACATAAGTGGATTACTCGAGCAGCATGACTTCATAGATATACCTGTTCAGAAGAAGCAGCCCACATGGAGAAATAGAAGAACAGGGCATGCTGCACTTGCCAGAAGGTTGGATCGATTTCTGATGAAAGGACCGCTGGTCCATCGGCTGCAATCATTTAAACAGTGGGTATGTACTGGGGGCTTATCAGATCATCACCCCATTGCCATGGAAATCTTTGGGCCTCATCAGAAACCCAAAGCCCCCTACAAATTCAACCATCAGTGGCTTCTAGACCCCAGCTTCAATGGAATGATCACCTCATATTGGAAAGCACACCCCATCGACAGAGAACCTTCCTTTGCCAGGGGTTTTGTCAAAAACCTCACTGAATTAAAACACCTAGCGATCAGCTGGGCAAAGGAGAAAAAGAAAGGGGAAGACGAGCGCCTCGCAAAGATAGAAATGGATCTGGAAAATCTGCTGGATGAAAGAAATTTAGGATTCATATCCCAGGAGGACAAGAACACGCTGGTGGAACTGGAGAACCGAAAGAATATCATCCTTAAAGGTAGGGAAGAATCTCTCAGGCTACGCAGCAGAGCCATTTGGTTGAAAGCGGGAGATGAAAATTCAAGATTTTTTCATAATTTCGCAAAGGGGAGGAAGGTGGCAAACACCATTTGGAACCTTCCTCTGCCAGAGGGAGGCATGGCGGACACTTTCAATAAACTTTCGAACCTGGGGACCTCATACTTCAGAAATCTTTACAAAAGCCCGGCAGACACAAATCTTGCAGAAATAATCAATGTGGCAGGCCACTTCCCTCGGTTTATCGAAGAGGAGGATACAGAAGACCTTGAAGCACCTGTCACGATGGTTGAGCTAGAAAGCACGATCAAATGGTTCAAAAAGGAGAAAAGCCCAGGCCCTGACGGCTGGACAATCGAGTTCTATGCATCATTTTTCGATCTTCTTGGTGAGGACATTCTTAAGGTGGTAGAAGAAAGCCGTACTACTGGAAGCATGTACCATGCCATCAACACTACATTTATTGCCCTTATCCCCAAATCTGATCATCCTTCCTCCTTTGACGATTTCCGCCCCATTTCCCTCTGTAATGTGCTCTACAAGATCACTACAAAGATTATTGCAAATCGGATAAAGCCCATACTCTCCCGGCATATATCTCCCCAGCAATTTGCTTTCTTAGAAAATCGGCAAATCCATGAAGCTATTGGCTCGGCACAAGAGGCTATCCACTCCATCTGGACCAAACGTCTCCGCTGTATTCTGCTAAAAATCGACCTATCCAAAGCATTTGACCGGGTAAGCTGGCTGTACATCAAAATGATCCTTATTCATACTGGCTTCCCGATCCCTTTCATCAACTGGATCATGGCCTGCATATCCTCTCCCACCTTCAGCATCTTGATTAATGGATCCGCCTCTCATTTCTTCCACTCTGAAAGAGGGCTTCGCCAGGGGTGCCCACTCTCGCCTCTTCTCTTCCTCTTGGTCATTGAAGCTCTGAGCAGACTTCTCATCTCGGCCAGAAGGGAAGGAACCATCAGGGGACTTAAAATATCAGACATTTGCTACCTCACCCATCTTCTTTTCGTAGATGATGTCCTTATAATGTTGGATGGCAGCATTCATGATTCTACTGCATTCTCTCACATCCTAGCTCTCTTCTCCAAGGCTACGGGAATGGTAGTAAACGCTGCAAAATCCTCTATCACTTTGACAGGAACTTCTGTAAATGAATCCCTCTTCGCTAGCACGGCTTTCCCTTACAGCACTCAGCCACTGGACCGGGGGCTCAAATACCTGGGATATTGGCTTAAGCCGACCTGTCAAAAAATAGCGGATTGGGTTTGGTTAGTATCAAAGATCGAGAAGAGGCTGTCTTGCTGGAGTCACAGGTACCTCTCCAGGGCAGGAAGATTAATCCTCATAAAATCTGTCCTCGAAGCCACCCCTGTGTTCTGGATGGCAATGGCTTGGATCCCTCGTAACATTCTCGCGAAATTGCAGCAGCTCTTTTGCAGATACCTATGGGCAGGAAGCCAAGACAAACGCACATTTGCTTGGATTGGGTGGCACAAGATTGCTATTCCAAAAAAATGGGGCGGTTGGGGATTAAAGGAACTCCCTACATTTGCGAAGGCACTAGCTGGAAAGATGGGATGGGCGCTACTGACTTCTCAAAGTTTATGGTCCTCGATCGCATACCACAAATACATTTGGCCTCTCTCCATTCTTGACTGGGCTAGACTACCGAATTGGAATAATACAGGCATATCCTCGGTCTGGAAGGCACTTCTTCACTCATTTCCCCTCGTCAGAGATAATTTGGTATGGCGTATCAAATCAGGTAACAACTTTAGAATTGGGCTCGATCCCTGGTCCGGATGTGGAGGTCGACACTTACTCCCTCTAGATCTCATCGACTTCCTTTCAACCCATAACATTAATTTCCTATCTCAAATAGCGGATCCGGTTCGATCGGATATGTTCCAACAGGTATGGAAATCGGCGTTTCAATTGAACATACCTCTGAGATGGCATGAGTCATGGGGCAATTACAGAGAGGCTCTATCAGAAGCGCATATCCATATAACAGATGGCCCAGACGAGTTGATATGGCACAAAGCAGAACACGGTGTTTATACGCCCAAGGATGGATATATACACCTAATGGAGGGGAAAAAACCAAATGACTGTGCTAGATGGTGGCAGCACATTTGGAAGTTATCCGCATCTCCGCGATCTAAACTGTTTAGCTGGTGCATTCTGCAGAATAAAGTCCCCACAGGTGACCAGCTCATGAAAAGGGGGCACCATGGACCCAGCTGGTGCGTATTGTGCAAAGCCGAAACAGAATCAATTATTCATTTATTTTTACAGTGCCGTGCAACCAGGGCCGTATGGAGCAACATTAAAACTCACAATCGATTTGCTGGCGATTGGAACGGACCGGATATGATCTCGGCTTGGACGGAATGGGAAAAGAACAACAGTGGATCGAAACTGATAAACCTGCCCATCATTGTAAATTGGGCAATCTGGAAATCACGAAACTCATGCATTTTTGAAAGCAAACCCATTCTCTGGCCCATGGTTGAGGCTCATATCACTGCTGCGATTTCTGAATTGCCCGATCCGCCGCCTAATAGAACTCGTGTTCCAGGACCACCCCCATCCATCGACTCCACTATGCCTTGGGCATATTTCGATGGCGCTGCCAACACTAACAGCTGTGGGGGAGGTTTTATCCTTCACATAAGCAATCATCATCAGTTCGAAATCAAAGCAGGCCTGGGAGCTGGATCAAATAACTTTGCCGAGCTCACTTCCCTGCGCCACCTTCTCCACTTCGCCCTGAGACACCATTGTGCGAACATTAACATTTACGGGGATTCACAGCTCATCATTAATTGGATAAATGGCAATGCACATTGTCACAGGCATTCACTCAGCACTATCCTTCAAGATGCTCTTAATCTCAAATCGGCATTTAACCATATATCCATCACACACATCTACAGGGAGCATAATAGGAGTGCCGATAAGCTCTCCAAGGAAGCCGCTCTGATGAACAGAGGCACATGGGAAATCAAGGAAATCAACAATCATCAGGAGCAGATTTTTTACCACCAGCCTTATATTGATCCAGAGTACCCTACACTGGATCAGAGTGCAGCACCTTAGATAATATAATACATAATAGTAGACAGCAATACAGACATAGACTGAAATTTACTGTTTTTATTTTGAAATTCAGTTGATGGAAAATACACACTGATAGTACACTGACAGCGTACCCTGCGTGGTAGTGCAATATAAGAAGTACTGAACATCATGTAAAACTGGCTCTCTGAAATACTGATTATCAATGAAATATACTGATTTTTCCAGGGGAAAAAAAAAACTTAGAACAAATTGAGATTGATGAAATAATCAGTGAAGAAACCGAAGTAATTAATCTCAAAGATAACTTCTTACCAAAGGGATTAACCCCTCTGGAAGATTTATTTGATTCAAATGATGTTCCTAGGAAACCTAAAATGGAACCTTCAAGGTCTAATATAAAGGAATGTAATATAGGCACCAATGAAAATCCTAAACTGAACAACTTTCAAAATCGTTAACCCCCAACTTAAAAAGTGAAATACATTGAGTTGTTGAAAGAATTTCAGCATGTCTTTCCTTGGACTTATGAGGACCTCAAATCCTATGTCACTAACATCATCCAACACACAATTCCTATTAAAGAAAATCAAGAGCCTTTAAAACAAAAACTTAGAAGGATTAATCCTGTCTTATTACATGCAATTGAAAAAGAAATTCAGAGGATGTATGATGCCAAAATAATTGCACCAATTAGATTTTTTGTTTGGGTCTCAAACTTGGTGCCAACTAGAAAGGAAACTGGTGAGATCAGACTCTGTGTAGGTCTCAAAAACCTCAACAAAGTGTCACTAAAAGACAATTACCCTCTCCCCAAAATGGACCACATTTTACAAAGAGTAGTTGGATCAACTAGAATCTCATTGTTGGATGGGTTTTTTGGTTACAATCAAATCTTGGTTCATCCAGATGACCAACCCAAAACTGCCTTTACTACTCCTTGGGGCGCATTTATGTATGTAAAAATGCCTTTTGGGCTAATGAATGCAGGAGCCACTTTCCAGAGGGCTATGGATATAGCCTTTGCAAAATAAATTCATGTTTTCCTTCTGATAAATTTAGATGATATTACTATAATTTCAAAATTTGATAGTCAACATTTGGATCATCTAAGACAAGTCTTTACTAAATGTAGGAAACATGGAATCTCCTTAAACCCCAAAAATTCCTTGTTTGGGTTAGAAGAAGGAAATTTTTTAGGTCACATAATTTAAAAATATGGTATAAGAATAGACCCTGCTAGAATAGAAGCCATCCTGCAAATAAAACACCGTAGGAACATTAAAGAGTTACAAGCTTTCTTAGGAAAAATTAATTTTCTTAGAAGACTTATATCTAATTTGGCAGACTTAATTAGATCACTAAACAACATGCTGAAAAAGGACTCCACCATAAAATGGATTGTTGAGGCTAAAAAATCTTTTGAAGACATTAAACTAGCCTTGACTAAAACACCTGCGTTAATCAGTCCTAAATTTGACAGAGATTTCATCTTGTTTTCCTTTGCTTCTGAGCACACAATTGTTGTAGTTCTATTGTAGAAAAATGACCAGGGCTATGAACAACCCATTGCTTTCTTCAGCAAAGCCCTAAGAGATGCCCCCTTGAAATACAATATAATGGAAAAACAATCCTTAGCTTTAGTTAAAACCATTAAAGACTTTAGGGTATACATCTTATATTCTCATATAGTAGCACAAATTCCTAATTTAGTAGTTAAATACATCCTAACTTAGGATGGTCCTGATGGAAAGAGGGGAAAGTGGATTGCTACTATTTTAGAGTATGATATAGAAATCAAACCTACTAAGTTAATCAAGGGCCAAGGTTTAGCCAAGCTCATGGTTGAATCAAACTATTAGGCCTTGGATATAAACTTTATTGCAGCAATAAATAATGAAGAGGAGATGGCAACTCCATTGATCAGGCAAGCCTTTACTGAGTCACCTTGGTATGCTGATATTATTTATGTTTTAATGAATTTACAAGCTCCTCTTGAATTATCTAGGACTAAAGCAGGTTTTTGAAGATGAATTCCTTGAAATTTTGTATATTAGACAATGCTTTGTTTTGGAGAGATCATCAAGGTATTCTTCTCAATTGCTTATCAAAATATGAGGCTGACAATGTTTTGGAAGAATTTCATGTAGGTGACTGTGGAGGACACCTTTACTGGAATACCATTACAGATAAAATCCTTAGAGCTGGTTTCTACAAGCCTACCCTGTTTACTGATGTCAAAAAATATGTGACCTCCTGTCACAAATGCCAAATTTTTCAGGGGAAGAAAAAGCTCTTACCTTTACCCCTCAAGCCAATCTCTGCAAAAATACCTTTTCAACAATGGGGTTTAGACTTCATTGGTGAAATTCACCCACCCTCCTCTGCCCACCACAAATGGATCCTCACAGCCACATACTAATTCACAAAATGGATAGAGGCCATACCTTCAAGTGAAGCCACAGATACTGTTATCATAATCTTCCTTGAAACCAATATTCTATCAAGATTTGGATGTCCAACTAAGCTCATTACTGATAATGCAACAACCTTTAAATCCAAAAGAATGATAGATTTCTGCAATATATACCATATCACCCTTGGCCATTCCATAGCCTATTACCCTCAATGTAATGGACTGGCAGAATCCTAAAACAAAAGCCTAGTAAACATCATCAAGAAATTACTAGAGGACAATAAGAAAACTTGGAATAAAAACCTGGTCATTGCCTTATGAGCAGACAGATTGACTACTAAGAAATCAATTGGTACTTATCCCTATCAACTAGTTTATGGGATGGAAGTTATCTTCCCATCCTCTTTGGGAGTACCAGTGATGAAGATACTTAAATAATTTCAGGTTGAACCAAATAGTATCCAAAGAAGAATCAACCAAACAATTCTTCTACAACAAACCGGAGAAGAGGTCTATGTTAGGTCTCAAGTTGTGCAGGAAAAGATTAAAAAGATTTTTGATAAGAGAACCAAGGCTGAAGATTTCTACATTGGTGACAAAGTGCTTAAGTGGGATTCAAGGAGGGAAGACAAAGGTAAACATGGGAAATTTGATTTCCTATGGAAATGTTCCTATGTCATTTATGCTTACAAAGGAAATAATGCTTTCTTCTTGAGAGAAATTAATGGTATAGATGCAGAAGGTGGGCCAGTGAATGGTTGAATGCTAAAACATTACTTTCAACCAAGTTACTAATTTTCATTTCCCATTTGTACATACTTTATTTACAAAGTCTAGCTTGGATTGGATGGTGATCTTTGAAGTTGAAGCCTGGAGAGAAGGCCTTGAGCTTTAAAATATTGACTATCATAAGTATCAATAATGCAGATTCACAGAAGCACACTTTGCAAGGTAACATCAACAACAATTCAAAAGCCACTAATCTTTAGAGTTCTTGACATTTCACTAGAAAATGCCATCCCCAAGTGGAGCCACTATTAGGTTCCTATACCAATAGGAGTCATAATTTTGAATGTCTAAGGTTAAGACTTGTAATATTGTACATACCTTTTCTTTCTGCAAGTGTTTTCCATATTAAAAAAATTTAAAAATTTAAAAAGGGTATGTCCTAAAAGAAATATCAAAGGACAAAAAGAATAAGAGAAGGTCAAAAAATGAAAATATATGAACCCCAAAAACAAAAAGAGACCATGAAAGTGTGCAAGTCTAAATGCCACTACTACTTACTTTTATGCATAATAATGATTGTGTGCAACTTGTTATTCATACCACAATCCATGGTAATCAAATGGTTTAATCTTGGCTATTTCATGCTTTGAATTTTATGTTTATAGTTAGAGAATAAAATCTAAACAAATATTTTAATTGTGGCAGATCATTAGATAGGTAGAGAAAATAAAATGAGCTCATCAGTTTAATATGAGCCCTTGGATGATATAAGGTTAGAAGTAGATAGTTTGTTTTATAAAAGAAAAGGTAGATAAGGGTTCGCTAGCCTAAATGCACCCAAATAAATGAAGAAAAAAATGTTAGGGTAGGTAAATAGGTAAGTAGAAGAAAGGTTGCTGAAGTATAAAGTTGATTGGATCAAAACACATGCATCATGCTTAGACACATATTTCTATATGTATGATCAATTATGGAAGCAAAAACAAAGGTTTGCAAGTTAATATGATTAACATCCCCTTATTCATTTTTCCCTTTACTTACTAATTTCCTGTCCACAAGTATGCTCTAGTACTTTAAATCCTTCAAGTCAAATAGGCTCAGAGCATTTCTCTGAATTTTGGTGGGACCGGACCCTTAACTTAATGAATTATGGACATCAAGTGTTAGAATCTGCTTCATAAAATTCATTTCCCTACATTACCCTAATAAAACCCCTTTTCCTAAGGATAAACTTCATTTTCCTAGGAAAAGTAAAGCAAATCCATGTTAAATCCCTTTTCACTCAAAAAACCCACAAAAGTGTTTTATCCTAAGTATCAAATATATGAGAATAAAATGCTCAAATTTTACATTATGTTAAGGGTATGCTCACTCCACTCATTTCATATTAATTTTTAACTTTATTATATAATTCCTCGATATACCTTTTCTCGTATATTAATTAAATCCCCTATAATAAAATTCCCAACCCTTAGTTTTGATATAAACTATATAAATCACCCCATATTCCCGACAAAATCCATTTAATAGATCATTATACGGTAGGGTTAAGCTAATCCCGTCATTAAGCCCCGCTCGATCATTTTAACCCATGATTAAATTCTAATTAAGCCAAAACCACTGAAGATTAAGGCCCTGGGCCCCCCCAAAAACCTCTGTTCTTATTACCTATGCACTTCCCTCGCCCGACTGTCATCCGATCACCATCCCCCTCATCCGACGGTCCACAGCCATATGGGCTACACCCGATGATCGACCATTACTCACCCGATAAAGCAGTTTTGACCCAAACCCTATTTACTACATGTCAAGCACGGAGGTAGATCGGGTGACCCCTCCGAAATACCAATTCCTCCACAAAAGCAGTGCGATGGCCTGGGAAATATCCTCCCCCCTCAACCCGATAAACTACCCACTATTCACTCATAAATTACCTGCCAAAAAAAGACCGTTGCTCCATAAAAAGGCCGAGAAGCCCTTTTTCGCTCATTTTCTTTATGAACCTCTGCGATCCAGTGTGATTCTTGCAAAAGCTTAATTCACCAATTGAACTCCAAATTCACTCCTAAAGAAGCTGCAGAGGCCCCAATCAACCTCTCAGTCCGTACGAGAGCCATTTGAACTTCTACAGCTGCCGTGAACTCCAAATTTGAAAATAATTCACCTAATTCTAGGTATTTCACCATGAATTACCACTCACCCTTTCAAATTTGAAAACGTTCAACCTGTAAATTGTTTTAACTAAGTAAAATTAATTAAAATTACTTCAAATTTGAAAGTCTGTTGCCCAAACCCTTCTTAAACTGCGAGTTTCCATCAAAACCTCTGAATACACCTGTGAAAGTCAAATTCAAATCCATAATAATTGAATTATGGCTACCACTGTTGCCATGGATGTCTGACCTATCACAACTCCCCATTTATACCTAGACCACCTTCCCCTGGCAGACAGGGATTTTCAAATCAGAGATACTAGTGCATATGAGGTCCTGCTCAAACTTCATTGTTCGAGCAGGGATAGATACCTAAACCATTCTGATGACATTGGTCTTTGGGAATCCAATTTACCGCAATACCAATTTCCCTAAGTACATATTTTTCCTGAAATTGTCCATATGTGTCATGCCTGTTACATTCCCAGCCAAAGAGCTATAATGTCCCTTGACCAGAAAGTCCTGTTCACCATCACAGCTGAATCAATCAATGAGATGTTACAAGTCCAACTAGGTCCAAACTTAACCCCACTCTCAATTGGAGATTTGTTAGACCAGTACACCAAGTTGAGTCCATCAAAACTGGCCCAATTGTTCCAAACTTGTATTGTAGAAGAGAAACGCATTCCCAAAGATGCTCCTCCATATGTTTATGCTATTTTCTCTTAAAGGGGCAAGCATATTGTGACTATGATATCATGTATTTTGGGTTGCACCACTGATGAATTTGTTGATGAGATTATCCTGGCCTTCATGTCCATTTTCACCCTAGGAAAGCCTCCTGCTACTATATACAATTATGCCCATTTCATAGCTGAGAGGATGAATGAACAATTTACTAGGATGCATAATGAGAGAGTGTTCAAGTACACATCTATACTTTACCATATGTCTCTATATTACTAGTTAGACAGATTTCCCTTTACCCTCCAGAAGCTCGATACCAGAGGCCAGCCCAGGTCTATCATATTTTGGACACCACTTTTCCAAAGATATTCATCACCATACACTTATAAGGATTTCATTGATTCTTTTGTCCATCTAGTCATGACCATGCTGACAGGAATCCCTCCACCCAGAATAAGTCAAGATATCAAAAGAGTCCTTCAATTATCTAAGCAAAGTAAGGTGGGAGATTGGTACCTTTACCAAAACCACACAAAATTAAGAATTTATGGGTGCCATATTTCCCCATACAAACTCCCCAAATACCTCCCCATGAGGTTATTTTGTCTAGAGTATTATACACAGATAATGAATTCTGATGAAGTAAATTTTTTCTCAGGCAAGAAAAAGATAGTTCATAGTCAAAAACTAGTTAGGCCCTTTCATTTGCAACTCTAGAGAAGCAGGTCAGGAGGCAGATATGATTCTGCAACAGATGAATTTTCAAAACCGTTTTATGTGGAGATATGACCCTCAGGGGTTTATGACTAGACTTAGAAAAAGGTCAAATTGGGGTCTTACATTCATCACCCAATACCAGAGATAGAAAGATATGCAAATCAATCTGAGTGGCTGGAAAACACTCTTGTAGAGAGGGATAGCAAAAATGTAGATGTTGAGAATGCCTTGATTGATTTAGAAAGACAGCTTAATGAAAGCTCATTTCTCCAGGTACTTGAACAAAAAGAAAGAACCATGAGCACCCCTCCTATTATGCAGATTCCTCAGAATGAGGAAAAGAATCCCAAGAGGAACAGAGAGGGAGCCTCCACATCATCGATGGACACCTCCAATGTGCAATATGAAGGAAGCCAAAGCAAAATGCCAAGGCTCAATCCTATTTCATAACAGGAAGACATATAAGGCTCAACAGAGGTAAGTAATACTGAGTTTGACATGAGTAGGCACACAACTCCATCTGGAGAAACTCAAGAGCCATCCACATCATAGACTCAAATTTTGGAAAGGTAGCTCAGTGTAGAAGTATCCTCATTTAGTTGGCCTGCTAATAAAGACAAAGACATTAAAGATAGGTATAAAGAAATTAAAATGAGAAATGAGAAACTGAAGGCACAGTCTTATGCTCAGTATCTCAATCTTACACCTACAAACCAAACTAGATTGATGTCAGCTTTTGACATCAAGGACGGAAAGATGCAAATGTCCTTTGTAAAACCAACTATGCAACCACCAAGGACATCAACAGATTATAAAAATATTGTTTTTGAGGTATTGGCAAGGGATATTCATCTCATTGACCAAACTGAATTTCACAAACAAGTTGGAGAAATGATTTACTCAACCTTTACAGGTAAAGCCATAACTGCCCATCAACCGTAGAATTATTTGACCAATATCTCAACTCAATATCAGTTAGAAAAGGCCTCCACACAGGCCAAGGAAACTAAAATTAAGTCTTTGGAAGACTTAGTTATTGAATTGGGACATGATCCCAAAGATACAAAGCCACTGAGCAACTAATCAAAAAGAAGAATGATGACATTGCAGCACTCAAAAATCAATTGAAGATACCTCAGCTGCAACATCCCTAGACACAGGAAGTCTTGGTAAACCAAACCGGACATGAAGAATTGATGGACTTGGTCCTAAAATTAAATGATCAGTTATGGGAAACAGAGAAGGAATTGGACACTTTAATTCAACTGAAGCAAAGTGGTATTGTCACTACATCTGTAAATGCCATCCCAACAATCTCGATAGTTGTTCCTTCTACATTGGCAGCCTCATTGGCTCCCATAGCTCATATGGCCACAACAAAATAGGTTTCAACACAGTCTACATCAACAATAGGTACATCAGATGAAGCAGACAATTTGGTTAGAGGTATGGAGGAAATGTCTATACAGGCTATAGAAATGAATAAGCTCAAAGAAAAGGTGACAAGCTTGGAAACTAATTGCAAGCTTGCCAAAACCATGCACAAAGAAGAAGTGCAAAAGGCTGCTAGAATGACTGAAAGAATAAAAGCCATGGAAAAGGACCTAAGACTAAAAGAACCTCTTGGACAAGCTAAGGAACTACTATGGGCCAGTATCATTGAATCTGTCAATGATATTTGGCCATCTACTTAGGTAATTTTTGAGCAGATAGATTTAATAAAAATGGCTACAGAAGCCATCCAAAAGGTAAAAGAAGAATTAGGAGATATGCCTGAAGATGCCACTAGAATCATCCAATTCCTTAATAATAAAAATAGATATGAGCTTCAGAAATTGGATATAGAGGACATAACAGAAACAATTTTGGAGGTAAGGAAGGTCCTTTCCAAGAGAAACTTGATGTTAAACTTGGAGGACAAGTCCCAAAATATGCAGGTAGCCATTGATAGATTTATGGCTAGGTTTCAAATTTTAAGAGAGAAAGGGTTACCCAGTCCCTTAGTCATAAATCACAAGCTCATGACACAGCAGGATTACAATAGCAAACTCAGAGAGCTAGCAAAAGAATAGGCTAGTACATCTTTAATGAAGGCGTTGCCAACAGGAAAAGTACTTTATCAGACATTTGAAAACTTGTTTTACCTCCAACATGAGGTAAAACACTTGTTTGTCAATAAGCCTACTTTTTCCAAGTACACCAAGGCAGATGAAATATATAGAAGGATGTTTAAGATCCAATTACCTGATGCCGAGACATGGGAAAAATTGATTGATTTACTGTAAGAGATATGCAGTAAAAAGGTTAGTGTACAGTGAAAGTAAAACAACTAGGTGAAAAGGCGAGGACAGATTAGCAGAGTCAAAGAGTATCAGTGTCAAATTGTATCAAATGAAAGCCAAAAGTAGATGAAGATCCTAGCGTGAAAGATCAAATAGAAAAGTAGCACAAAGGGCTAAAATCAAACCATAAAGGCCAGTAGTACCAAAATAAAGGGACATCATGAAAGCAGTTCAATAGTTGTCTCTATCTTATTGCAAGAAGATATTTTTATTTCCTAGATTAAATCTCAAATTAGTTTGAGATATTTTGTAATAATTTTTGTATAAATACTTCACAATTTGAAGTATGTGGTGTGAATTCTTAGCCATTTCTATAGAATTTTGATCAAAAGGATTGTAAAGCTATTGTATCATTAACTGAGCCAACAAGATCGATTGATGAATAAAGAAAAGATATTTGACAAGATTCATGTGTTGAGAGAAGTGTAGACAAGTATTTTCTGATGTTATCATTATCTTTCTTAAGGTTTTTCCACAATCTTTAATGTATTTCTGAATCTGAATGTTATAACTGGAACACTATCTCAGAATTTGTTTAATTACACTCTATTTTAGTAGTTATGCATATAAATGTTTTCAACTGATATCTAATTTGAGGAATTCTTAATTTCTCCTTAGTTTAGGTTGTTTCTTGCTAATCTAGACCAAAGTATTCTTAATTTCCCTTTGCTTTCAATTACCCTCCATTCCTCATTTATATGCTGGTCTGAGAACCCTTAACTGCTCTCTCATCGTGATTAAAACATTCCAACCCATTGTCCCAAAGACCTGCACTTTACTCTGCTAGCTTGCCCTTTGAACATTCCCTTTAGTGAGTTGATCTAGTTCTGCTGCCCTTCTGTTGATTCCGTAGCCCAATGGTCTGAAGACATCATTCTATCCATCTGTTTCAAGGATCCTATTGTACCTTAAGAAACCAATTTCTTGGATATGGAGAAATTGAGCTTAAGACATTAATAAATATTATTTACTGTCATTTATTTGTAACTTTATTGTTTGTTGTATTCTTAAATGAAGGATCTAGAAAACTTGGTCTTAACCCTTAATACATATGTGTCTGGAAAATCTCAGAATGCCATTTGTTGCTAGATATAAATGATGAATGAAGAAAGATTGAAGGAGAAGTTAAAGATAATATGATGCTTAACACAGAACCTACTATCCGTCACTTAGAAGAATTATGAAAATGAGAACTGAATCATAGACAATATGCTACTTAGCACAAAAACTACTAGCTGTGACCCTTGGAGAAGTTAAAGATAATATGTTGCCTTACACAGAAACTATTATCTATAACTTAGAAAAGAAGATGAAAACTTCAAGTATAGGAGCGCTCTTTTAAGGAATTTTAATTTTATCTACATAAGCAAATAAATACCTGCAACTTCATTACTATACTTGAAAGAAGAAAACATAAGATGACACATGACAGAGAAGTTACCAAATTATACCCAACAATTCATGTCATAAATCAATAGTTATATCAGGAATATAGTGGCCTAGTCTCCGAGTTCTCCAAAATTCCAACAACAACCTTTACAATTCCCTTTTCAGGATTTTATCTCTTCTATCAAATCAGTTTTGGAACTGATTTCTTGGAACAGCTAATAAACCGCTTTATAACAGTTACAAAACTATTTCCTATTTGAGATTATTCAGCTTTATTACATATAAAATATTGAAACTCATAACGAATGTAAAACTACACCAAAGCTTTGAAAGGGGGCTGCATATATGTCAGGAGTGTTCTGATTGGCAAAAACACCAATAAAACCGACCCACCACCTTTTCTTTGAATTCGGCTTTAACACTAATTTTCCCTTTATTCAGTGAAATCAATAGAAAGCAGAACTCAGAAAGAGTTAACTATGTTTCATAACCCATCAAATCCGCCCATTCAATGTTCCCATATATACAGTTTCGCAAGTCGCAATTGGCGCAAGGGTATTACCCCATATAAATGTTCCCACTGCAATTTCAGATTGCAATTTGATCACATCGCTTTTACTGCTTGATCGCACCTTTTAAACTCAAATTCCTTTTAAATAATGGTGGAACTCATGGAACTAAAAATGAATCAATAATGCTTCAAAAACTTATCGCATCCACCCTTTTGCCTTTTTAATACACCTTAATACCCTTACGGACTCAATTTGTCATAAATCTTAATTTAATAATTCATCGGGTCTGGAATCATTATCGTGGATTGCAATCAACAAAAGAACTAAGACATTTGCGTTTGGTGCTTTATGGACCCACCGGCATTATAAAACATAGCATATATAATATCGAGTCCGAATCACCGTCGCAAATCGTAATCGACGCTTTCAATTGGTGCTTGAACTCAAACCTTGCAATATTGCCAACCCACCGAACTTATAAAGCACATCATATATAAACTATCGGGTCCGGCCATCACATATCGCAATTGGCGTAAATCATATACATATAACCTAGTCTTTCTTTTCTATTGGGACTTTATAACCCCTCTTCATGAATCCTTTGATTAATGTTTATTAACCCTTTGATTATGCTTTATGCCACATATATATATCCAAGCCCCATAACCTTATTACTTTGAACTTAACTCACATAAACCTCCTATTAGCACTTATTTATATTATAAACCCTTCAGAAGGGAAATATACATAATACATACCTTTTTCCACTTATTCCGTGTCTGTGCACATTTCTCGATGCAATCTTTATCGCTAATCGCGATCCCATCCTTCAAGGGTCACATTCACATACGCCCCTCCAACTCCTCCAATATGCAAATAAACATAACCTTCCAGATTTCAAATATATCAAAGTCATGCTCTATACTTTATTGGGTCCGCCATATCACATGTCATATTTCTTTCCACCGATACAGGTCCCATGGATATTTGCGATGCGATCAAACTTTAAAGAATGATTTAATTTTCCATTTCTTTTGATTTTTTACTTTGTTTTGTGATAAAACTGATAAATAAAGCTTAGAAACAATATAAGCTACAACATTTGGCTCCACCTGGGGACAGTGCTTTTGCCACAAAAGCACTAAGAACTGTAGATTGGTGCCTTCTCCTCGGGCATGGAGTCATACATTGCTTCACCAAACTTAACTGTGTAAAAATTTGTACAGTGAATCCACGCCAATATCTGCAGTGATAGGATGCTTGTACTTTGATAGCAAAATATTGAGACTCATAGATCAGTAGCCTTAGTTGGGCATGGAGTCCAAAATTGTGAAAACCCTGAAATTCGACAAACTAGAACCTGACACTCTTGAAGTCTGAAACCTCTACAAACCCGTTTCCAACTGGGAAAGTCACCTTTATTCATCAACTAATGATTAAACTGAAGAACTGCAATTGGAAACCAAATGCTCAACACCTTAGCTTATTTGTGTACAAGTTCCTACATGTGTACATGACTGATCTCAATCAGGTGAATTCAATCTTCCAATGATACCAAGTTAGCATTTGAGTGCATAATCTTGAACCATTCTGCCAATGAATTTTTAAAATACAATTCATCCTGAATGAAAAATAAACTATGTATAAAGGCAGCTCACAACAAAAATTAGGAGTATATCCAAAAAATGATATGTGTAGACTACTGATAAACTCTTCCATGTACTCTGCCATAGGATCTTCAAAAGTATAAGAAAAAATATGGTCCTGATCAGCTCCAAAAAAGAAATTCTCTACGTGTGAAGGTTATTGCTCAAATAAACCTTTTGTTGGGATAATATGTTCAACAGAATAATCAGCAAAATCTTTAATAAAACGATGCAGGTCACTTTCATATCCTCCACTTTTCATCTCTAAGCTTTGATTGAAAATAAATTGTAATTCTAACCTCAAGAAAAAGAATTTTCTTCACATTACTATACGACATATGATCAACTTCAAACAGATTGTTTACCTCTGATCCATGGGCAACATTATGTTCTTCAATGTAATGATATGCAATCTCTTTATCAGCTTTATTTTTACATAAGATAGCCTCTTTTGCTATGATAGATGGCTCAATATATTGTTGTCCAACATATCCCACTTGTTGGTTTCTTCCTGTATGTTCAACACCCAATTAATGAACTTGAAGAGCTTCATCCTATTCCCCATTTAAACCGTTTTCATTATAGATAGGAGGATCATCAAATTTAACAAAATAGGAAATCTGGGGATTTATTTGCAACTTAATTATTTCTTCCTCTTCTCGACTCCTGAGCAGAAATTCTTGATGCATGTTTGAACTTTCCTCCATTTGAATACTCTATTGATTTGCTTGGAAGAGAGTCAACCAATTCTCTACTTGGGATATTATTGGAGAGAAAAGCTTTATAAACCTCTCCGCATCATTTTGAGAAAATGTTGCTCAATATGCTTGGAACATAGTCATCCAATTCCTTGCTTGGGAGATTATTGAAGATAAATGCTTTATAAACTTCTCTGCATCATTTTGAGAAAATGATACTTCCTCACTTTCAGAGACTTACTCATAGTTAATATAGCTATAACTTATCTGAATGCTTGATATATTATCAACAAGATCATTAGTTTCCTCAACGGGATTATCTTGAGCTTTTAAAGTTTCTTTAAAATAATAATATTCACAACAACCTTCAAAAAGAAACTTGTGTGAATAATAAGTTCTATAATAAGAATTGAATACTGAATGGAAATCTTTTAGAGATGAAATGCTTGAATGAGGCAGAGACCTGAACCAAACCCTAGGTTCTTGGTCCAAAGAAAACAAAAACAACTTCATCTTCACATCTTCATGAATGATGCCCTGCTGCTCCATGCATTCATGAAACTCTTGGAGATGCTGAGTCGGATCTTCATATTCCTTTCTAATAAATTTTGGAAGATACTCATTCTACGCATAAAATGCAGGCATATCATGAGGATAGGCAGTGATCGCAATAAAATCAAAAGGATCAAATTTATGGACTAAGAATGTAGGGAGAGCCATTAAAACCTAGAAAAGAAAACTTCAAAGTACAGTGGAGTTGCCAGTCAATGTTATAAGTGAAAATCACAGGTATGAATGTACAACCAACTGCTGAAACTTGTCATTCTCAAGAAACAGCTTCAAACTTAATAAACCCAAGGAAAAGTCCTCTTATTCAATTGATTTTATTCAAAAAAACCAAACATTTCCTCCTCACTTAACAACCAGAGGAAAATATTGAAAACCCAAGGAAACTTGTTCGTGTCTTCTCTCCCCAGCAACAGTGCCAATGAATGTTGTACCTTAAGAAACCAATTTCCTGGCTATGGAGAAATTTTTCTTAAGACATGTCATGCGGAAAGAGTTATTTTTGCTGACAAAACTAACCTCCCTAGGAGCCTAAGACTCTCTAGTGACAAACAAGACAATTAAGAGCAATCCTTCTCTAAACATGCATTATCATATGAGAAACCAAGTGTTTTTCGATCCTACCTGAAGTCCAATGCTGTTGTAGTAGTCTAGCCTCGTCGATCTAGGTGAGCTTCTCCTTCACTTCGAAACCTGCATACACTAACAACCAAACGATTACATAACACCTGAATATCTCATAAAACAAAACATATTCAACATATAGACCAAGGAGTATATGAAACAATTCATTAACAACAAATCATTGAGAAGAATGGACTTATTTGTATTAAGGAAACAAAAAAGAAACCATTACAACCTGAGCTTTGGTGTTGTGCAAGTTCCTCCCAGGGTCCAGCAAGAGTTTTCCTCTACTTTGACAAGCTCACCCACTTCCAAATGAAACAAGAAAGGATGGTAATCTCTCCTCACAAGCTTCTAAAAGGAAGTCCTAATTCCAGCAGCATCTACCCTTTGGAATATTTAGCTTTCAACCTCCCCTCCTTTGGCCCAATTCCTGTATTTATAGTGTTCTAGACGAAGTTATTCAGGTCCAACATCAATGGGATACTCCCTCTTTTGGATGGGGTAGCTCCTCTCTTGGTGGGATAAGTTCCTCTATCATAAGGATGCATGAACCATCTGGAGGCGCTCAATACACGTCAAACACTCTTCTAGAAAGCTCTATAAGTGACCACAAGTAACTTTTTTAAGATGAAATTCCCGCCTTTTGACCTTTACATGAGTACGCACCCATCCCTTGACTTACAGAGCGTACTAATACGCAGGTAATGAGCTTGGGATGCGTACACGCAGGAAAGGTAGAGAGAACCTGCGTACCAAGAGATAAACATGATTTTTAATGACTTTCTCTCTTTTTTGAAGTTTGACATGGAAAGCAGAGGTATAAGGCTTGACAAGGAGGATAATATGACTATTGATGGAGCCATATTAACTGCTGATAGTCATGGTGACAAATTTCAGTGTAACACACTTGATCTCGTAAGTAAACCTTCATTCCATCCACCTATTAGTAACCAATAGTCTAATTAGGTGAATCAAATGAATCTTGGGGTGAATGTAACTCGAATTAGTTCATGTAAAATTATCTCAAGAATAGTTTATCTTTGCTTCAAGCTTATGTAAAAATGAAACCAAATCCAAGCATAGTTTGTTCTCATGTTTCAAGGTTGTTAAAAAATGAAACCATCTTGAAGTATACTCAAGTGTAGATTCAAGCTTGTGTAAAAATAAACCATTCCCATGTTATCTTTCATGATTGCCATTTTATCAACCTATTTTTGCTAGATGACCCTCGTTTGTTTCATTCCAAAGTCACCATCTCTTTGTTTGATCATATGCTTTCACTTGGCTGTTTTACCCTTGCTTAGGGAACATATGCAATGAGTGGTCTTATTAGCCAGCCTCTTGAACTTTACATTTTTTGAGGAGTTCCATGATGACTAGGACTAGTTGCTATCCTTTTAGACCACTGATTCTTCTGGCCAGAGTCATCTTTCAGTGCTTTTCCGACTCTAAAAATATGAAAATATTGTTGAGTACTTGCCATTCCAAACTCGTAAAAGTAAACAAAATGGAATTTACTCAGTATAAGTTTAACCGTTTTCCCGAATGAGATAGACTATTGAACGAAAAAGGAATACCTTAGTAGAACATGCCTAAGAGGTTCCCTTAGATATTTTTTTCTATCTTTACGGGTTCAAGAGATGATTTACGAAAAGGGACATTTGGATTTTTATTTTTCCACTTCATTTAAAAATTCTATAAAAATGAAAAATATTTTGATTTACCCCTCCATTAGACTCATAACAAATGAATGATGCAGGACTTGTCACCATGAAAAGACTGATTTTCTCCTCCCTATGGCTCCTAAAACTTACTAGGATGGATTCATATGAATGGTGAACTTATATGGAAAGCATATGTTATCCCCTTCAATCTTGCAATAAAAGGTAATGGGGTACTGAGTCAATAGAAATGGTGGGGAAAAAGTGAAAGTGATCATCTTTTGTTTTTTGTAAAGGAAGCATGTCGCTCTTGATCATGACACTCATTTGTTGCTCATGTTGGGTTTGGGATATCCTTACTTAGTTACTTGCCTTCTTGGGTTTGGGGAATCCATTTTTCCCCTCGTGTGATCATGCCATTCCATAATAATGACCTCTGATCGTATGTTGAATCAAATGTTAGAAAGCTCCAGATTCATGTTCCCGATATGTTCAATATAAGTTCTATCTACAGTTTTTTACCCACTATACATTGCCTAACTTTCTTCCATAGTCCTCGATCACATTTATCTACTCTGCTACATCCTTTTATTTCATGTCGATTATGTGGGATTAATTATGGACCTACTTTGAAGGATCACTTTGTTGAAGAAAACTAATAAACAAATAATACACACTCACACTCATGAAATAAATATCAGAAATATAGAAAAACTAGACATGGAAAAAAAGGCATGAGAGACTTTCCTGTAGTCTCTCATTCTCATGAATTTCATTATTAAAATAATGTTTATGGTACATATAAATACATGAGGAAGTTGTCTCAAGATAGTGCATCTATATTGAGCAAATTTGGTTGAGAAAATATCTCAACAACACACTAATCTAGGAGCCTAACTAGTTGGAGAGAATCTCTCAACCAACTCAGCCTAAACTAAATCCTAACCATGAGGAACAAACTCAATCTAGAAAGGTAGGATTTGTTAACACCCAGGTTGTTCCCTATGACTCCCAAGGGAATACGGCCGGGGTAACCACTAACCAACCTTTGGATTATAGATCCTAGCCTATCTATAATCAGAGAGGGCTCTCTCTTTAAGTTTTAGCTATGTTTTGTGAGTATTTTAGGCTAGTTAAAAGTTTCAGTTTCCTGTTTAATACTTTGGTTGGTGAACTTTTGCTGTAAAAAGGGCATGAAGAGTGCAGAAGATGCTAATCGATTGGGCATATGGAGTCAGGAAAGTGAGATAGTTCTAGTGCCTGTGATGGAGAAAGTTTTGCTGCAAGGCTAGATGGCTATTGTTAATATAATTTTCCGATTTAGTGAGTGAAACAATGGGATATGGAGTTACCGATAGTGTGATATCAATTTGAACAACAATCTCTACTTAGTAGCATAAATGAATTACCATATAGTGACTGTGAGATATTCAGAGCTCATTGGAGCAGTTAAGAATTCCAATTTAAATAGCTGAAGTTATGGAAAACATTTATAGTGAAGATAGATTGAGATCAGGGTGTCTCCATGGACAAATCCTGAGCTATTCTTTTTCTTTCTTTCCTAGATTTAGAACAACATGTGAGAGTCATGAGTTAAAAAAAATAACAGAAACATTAACAAAGATAGAGAAACACTTATTATATCAAGCCATAGCACTAGAATCCTGTAGCATTCAATGGTTCCAATCACAACATGCACCAGTAAGACTCAGTTCCTGTAAACTCCAAGCTTTATTTATAATATCCTTCTGAAAGTTACAGCCGAGTTCTCATTTCTTCATAAGAGAACAACAAAACCAACAACAACCCCTTGAAAGTTTGTGTGAGGGGGAGAGCTTATCCTCTAAAACCCCACCTGTCTTTCTTGTTGGATATTGCTCCCCCTTTCCTGTCCTGTATCCCCTTCAGTCTTCTCTCTCGGAGGGGAATATATACAATAGTTTTTACAAAATATCTGAATGCTGAGTCATTTGATACATTAACTATGCTCACCAACTTTACAAAATATCAGATAAGAAAGTTATTGCTACTCTGAATGTAAGATAAATGGTCTTTAATGTTGTGAGGCCTCTTCTTGACCTTTGGAGGAGACTGAGTCAGTTGAGCGTTTCTGGTTTAATGCTGAATGATGTGAATGATGTGTCTTTATGCTCTGTCATGCTGTAGCTTTTATCGGCCCTGTTACCTGTAGCTGTCATTGTTGCTTTTGGTGACCAAATCTTCCTACTGAGTTGGCTCATTCCACTTTTTTCAGTCATAGTATATGCAACATATTTTCTGAATGTGATGACTTATATATTTTGATGTCAAAACTTTGATGAAACCCCTTGTTTATAATAATAACTGTATCATTGAGGTCCACCATTCCTGCATAGGCAATTGATGCCTTAAAATTGCATCCAAAGTCTCATCTGCCTCTGTGTATTTGTAGAAGTTCGAAGGCACTTCAAATAAATGGCTGATCTCATTCATAATAAAAATTAAATTCTCCACTCTGTCATAGAGACTCTGCCCAGATGCTGGCCCTGTTACCTGTGAGCTACTTGATCCTTGACTGATCTGATTGGTGGGCAAATGTGTTCACGCTTTTTGCATAGACCTCATGTGATAGCAGTTTTCCTGCAGTGTTGAGCAAGATGGGAAGACCTCTGCCCTGTAATGCTGCAAATTTTTCCATGAACCTATTGACCTCTGTTTGCATGTCCTGGCTTCTTCTATCCAATGTCTGCACCAGGCTTTTCAGTGTGAGGACCCTCTTTATTAGCTGGATAGTTTCTGTCCTGTTGGAGATCCCAATTGCTGCCAGCTGAGGACCTGTCCGGTTATTAAGCACATTGATCATTCTGCTGCTATCTCAGGCATACTGCAGAGATGCCCTTCTTTTGCACTTCCTTTGTGCTTTGCCTAGAGCTCCATTTGCTCATGAATAGTTTCAATGTATTGCCACTGATCCGTTATTGATTGGCCAATGTGGGTCCACAAAATTGTCCTGATCTCAGCCACCACTTTGTCAAGGGTGAGCTCTTTCTCCAGCTCCTTTATCCTTTTTTTGAGAGTTTTTATTTCTCTCCCTTTCTCAGCCACATTCTGCTTTGATTTGTCATACTTCTCATTCAACTTGGCCAAATTATCCTTGGCTTCATTCAGTTCTGTCATCTGGGCTTCAAGGGCCTGGACCTCACTCATCAATTTTTGCATGTCAAGGCTCGGAGCCTGCTCTATAGATGGTGTTGGTGCTGCTGTTGATGTTGATGGTGCTGGTTCTGCTGCTTCTGTGGGAGGAGGAGTGGTCTTTGGAGGCTCCTCAAGGTTTATAACCTCTGGAGGGGGCTGAGAAGTCTGGCCTCCCTCTTTCTACTACTGGGCTACCTGCAGTGCAGCCTCTATGTCTTCTAGCCTCCCTTCTGTCTGCAATAGTTGCTTGTGCAGTGCTACCAGCAATGTAGCTATCTCTTGTTCTTGCTTCTGCTGAACAACCTCATCTGTTTGGGGGTGAATGGTTGCTGGGAGCTTCACCTTCTTTCTCAGGGCTGCAAGGTCTGCATCTCTTATTTTTAGCAGCGTTTGTATGGCCTTTGGATCCTTGGGGTCATGCCCAAGCTCTATAATTATATCTTCCAAAGAATTGGTCCTGTTGTCTTTGGCCAGGGAGGATGCTTTCTCCAACTCAAGTTGGGCAACTGTATTGTTTAGGCTGTTTTCCAACCTTTTTGCCAACATTGCATTGTCTGCCAATGTTACATAGATCATTTCACCCGTTTGCTTATGAAGTTCTATTTGGTCCATAGGGTGGATGTCTTTTGCAAGAACCTCAAGGTTGGTTCTTATATAGTCTGTGGCTGACTGTGGCTGCAGCATGGTGGGCATGAAATGACTCATGGTCATTTTTCCTTTTGAGATGTCATAGGCTGACATAAGCCTCTGTTGATTTCTAGGAGCCATATTTAGCAACTGGTTGTAGATTTGGAGCCTGAGTGGCTCATTTCTCCTCTTGATATCAGTAAACTGTTGCTTGATGCCTGCCTCTGCTCTCCTTTGATGACTTGAGGAGCTGACCTCTCCTCCAAGGTTTCTCTCTTGGTCCTGCTGAAAGGAGCTAGCAGATGCTTCCATACTTGGTGGGCCCATTGCCAAAGATTTCCCCATAGGCATTTCTTCCTCAGAGAGGGGATTTAATCTCTGCCTTTTCTCCCCTTGATTTGTAGACATGGTAAGGGGAGTCTCCTACTCTATGTCCCTCTTCTTTCCTTTTTCCTCCTTTTGTGGAGTTTGAAGCACTGAGGTCTCCACTGTCTTCTCTTGCCGAGAAGGCATGTTCTCTTAAGCCTGTTGCTTAGTAGGTGCTGGGGCTTCAACCATTTGTTCTTGCTGCATAGGCTGCCCCTCTTCTTGAGGTTCTTCTTGCTATTCTTGTTGTTGTTCGACCTCATTTTCTACTTGCTGCTCTGTTTGTTGCTCTGTTCTAGGAGGTGGTTGTTCCTGCTCCACCTGCTTGCCCTTATCTTTATTTGTTTCTTGTTGGTCAATTTCGGCTGCTTGCTGCTGGGCTGTGGAAGATGAGGTAGCTGCTCCAATTTGCCTCTGACAGGAGGAAGAAACCTGACCACAATGTTCCAAGTCAGCCTCTTTTTCAAGATTGCTTGCTTCTCTTCGTAGCATTTCTTCTTTACCAATTGGCTCTCCTAAGGTGCCTTCTTTCCAGCTTAGGGCATTGGCATACTTCTCAATATGAGGTAGTTTCACATGAACATAGCCACCCAATTTGTATTTTATTCTCCTAAGTGAAATGAAGTGATTAGGGTCATAAGGCACCCACTTGAAATTGGTTTGAAGTCTCAGGGTCTCTAGGATCCTATCAGCTTCTTTCCATCCTTCCTCCTTCTTATTGTACAAAAAGGGGCCCAGCTGATTTCTCACCTTTAGTTGAACCTTCTTGTTTTTACTTTGGAAATGGACAAAGTCTGCATTTCCAAACTGCCTGAAGTACTCTAGGGCAAAGAGTCTCACAGGGACATATCTTGGCAGCCTATAGGGATTCATCTCACAGCCATATACTCTAATTATTGTATGGTGTTGGTAGAAGTACCAATCACCAATGTTGTAGGCCTTTGAGAGTTGAAGAATTCTCTGCATTTCCTCTGTTAATCTGGGAGGAGGGACACCCAACAACAAGGTCATAGCTGGATGAATGAAAAGATCAATGAATTCATAGTAGGTGTAAGGTGAATAAGGCAGAAGATGGCAAACTGAAGACCAAAACACAACCGACCTTGGGCTTCCCTGGGCATTTAGCTTTTTGAGAGGGATAGGGAAGGCATCAGGCTGATAGAACAAGAATAAATGATATATGTACCTCGTGTATTTAAACAACTTTTCCCTCTCCAGATTCATTAATTGCTCATGAATCTTATTGGCAATAAAAGTGGCAAAATCATAATGTACAACAAGAGGCATTCCTGGGGAGAAAATGGGCAGCATGGCCATAATGGTTTCATCCACATCCTCATATGACCCATAATCCAGGATGTAACTGATCAAATCTACCAACATTTTTCCCAACTCATTAAGATATGGATATGCTATGGGAAGGGCAATGCTCATAGATTGATATTGAGGTTGAATAAACAATTGATTAATCCTGGCAATCTGATCACTGGACAACTTTCCCCCTTTCATTATCAAATCACGGATGGAGAGAGGAGTTAGGGGTTTTGTGGTGTGAAAGTGGAGCATTTCATTGATGGCCTCAGGGGTGATATAGAACAATACTGAGCCTGAGGGGCTGATGACGACTCTCTGAAAGGGGTCATAGCTCGATATGCATTGATTTATCAAGTCTGGGAGGACATTGACTTGAGGAAGGTTGTAAATGGGTATGTGGGAGTCCCAAATTCCTAAGGTATCAGCCCCACTGAGATATTGGGCCTTTAACTCATTCAACAGGTGAATATTGAATTTGGCTGTCATGGCCATGGAGTCTAACATCTGGTAATCTCTATCACCTAGGGATTTCCACTCCAGCTCTCTGTGTGGGGCATTCAGAGGTTGAACATTTAGGACTATTGGTGTTTCCATGGCTAAGCAGTAGTTATGACTTGGTACTGACCTGGTTTTAGTAGGAAGGAGAACACAGAGGGCTAATTTTGCAGAAGTAAAGCCAACTGTAAGGGTAAATGAGGTAGCTGTGGTGACAATGGTGTGAAATGCTCAAAGGGAGTTAATTGAGCGACTGTAGGGACTGGCCACTCTATTTTCCTTGCGAATTATGCCTTTCGGGTTTACCGTCCACGAATGCGCGGACAGAGTGGGAATTTAGGGAAGGGTGACTGTATATGGGTTCAGCAGGTGAAATTCGACCCTGAAACTATGAGGAATGCTCGTTTTTCCGGGGATTTATTGGTAAAAACAGGTTGTCTCACTCTTGTGAATTCAGTTCCGGAGAAATATGGACATAACTTAGCTCTGAAAGGATGCTCTGGGTAAATACCTGGTGAATTGCCGGCAATGGTGAAAAATACAGGCGGGTTGGAGGCGGAAGCATTCTTCAGGTCAACTTCTGCAGGTTGGCAGTAGATGGACGTAATTTTCATGCAGAGGAGAGCAATAGTTCTTTTAGCGAAAATTAGAAAAAACACGAAAATTGGCTAAAATATGGACTTTTTGGGTTATTGGCACGCTTTTTGGATGATGTCAGCATGATGTCATCAAGTGTGGTTAGGGTCGGGTGATGTTAGCATGACGTCATTGGGTGACGTGGTAGTCTGTGAGTGGTCCACGGGGATTGCACAGGTGGCAGACATGTAGGAGCGCTGGCGATCGGGGGTGCTGACAGGGCGCCAAGTGGAAGTGACGTGGGCAGGTCATGGCGCTGGCGTGGGCAGGCGGTATTGCAGAGTGGTAAGAGGGTTTTCTCGGAGTGCCCTCTATACGGTCGCGGTATTGTCAGAGGGCGCTCTGAGAGAATATCAGGGTGACGCGTGGCAGAGGCCTGATGCCACCCTCTGACAGTTTCTCGGAAGGTATCTTTCGGTCACGGAGGCTCGTCCGATCATGTGGGCCATCGGATGGGAAAGCCCAGATCCGACAGTTGACGAGTTGATAAGATGCGCGGGTAATACGGACTGCGGGGAAGGATAAAATATTAATTTTTTTCTGAAATTCGTGCCTGGTGGAACTTTGGAAAAAGTGGGTTTTTCGGGTTTTTGCAATGTTACGGGTTAAATGGGTTTTTACAAAGGTTTATTTACAAAAGGGGTTTAAGGTTATTAATCCGAGCAAATCTCGGATTAATCCCAGGATTAATTCTTTGGCGCTCTTTGGGTTACGCTTAAATGTTTTAGCACTCGAAGACCTTCAAAGTCATACATAGAGCTATAATGCTCGGGGAAGGGGATACATAGATTTTTTGGGTTTTTGCCAAGTTTTACATAGTAATAGGGGGAATAGGGGGTATACGGAGTTACATAATGATAGGTTAGTAGTTAATATGGATGAAAAGGGGGTGGATGAGGGAGGTAGAATACTAAGTTCTTTATATGAAATGAACTTAGTTTTGGGGAAGTAGATCAAAATGAAAAGAATGTTTGCACAAGAAATGTGGCTATTAAAGAAACTAGAACCAACAAAAGACTTTGATTTTCTTTGTGTACATGGGTGGCATAGGGATGTAAGTTATGAATGTGATAGGGGGTGATTTGGAAGTTAGACATGCTCCATTAGGCTTCTGCAAGACTGCTGCAAATAGGCCATTTGTATAGGCACCATGTTTTTACCTTTGATTTGGGCCAGTGCAATGCCATGAACCAAAATTTTTGCAACCCCCTCTACCTACCCACTCTATTTCCTAGCATTATTTGTTACTCCAAGGAGGGTGCACTTAGATTTGCAGACCCTTTTGTGCCTTTTCTTTTCCTTTGGATTTCTTTTGATTTTCTATCTAAAGCTACCCTTATTGCTTCCAAGGCCCCAGATTAAACAGTTGGGAACCTTCTTTCACTACCTATCTAATTTACCTGCCAAGATTGAGCTGTTTGGACAAGTTTCTTTCTCTTATCTACAACAAAAATTGAAACATGGCATGACCCAGCTTAGGCTGTTGGATCACCCATTCTGAGGTAAGGTGGTATCAACCAAATGTGGGTATACTTTCACTACCAAAATATGAGATCTTTGTGTCATCAAAGTAGACCATATTGGCACTTCCCCTGCCAATCATGAAAGATGAAACTTATTGGTATAGGTATCTAACAAGATTAAATCCTAACTTTCAAGATTTTATTTAATTTAATTATTTGGGCTTAGAATTGTTTTTAATGTGAGAGTGAGGCTAAAATTCCCCCCCCTCAATGATAAGTCCAAATTAAGAATGAGGAACCATCTTCCAAGTTCTCATGCTGAATTTGTTGATCCTCAAAAAACATTTTCCTGAAAAACAGTTGAAGCTGGATGTTGAAGAAACTGCAATATGAGGAGACCATGAGTCAGATGCATGTCTGATTCATCTTTTAATGTTGCTTGACATCTCCATCACGTGCCAAGGTGCAAAAGGATCCAACTATCCTTTTCCTAAAATCAGCATTCTGTGTCCACTGACAAAATGTGATGAATACCCATTGGTGTACCTATTTATGATGATCACCCACTAGTTGAAAAATAACTTATTGTTGCTTTTACTGTGTTTGAAAACTGTTCACTTCCGACTTTGTTATTGATCACCCACTGGTGAATTTGTTGATGCTCACTCGCTGATGAAAATGCCCACTTGCTCCTTCACTGATGTTGTTGAGACTTTTAGTCTGACAACCACTCTCAATTTCACTGACATTTTCCCCCCTCTGTTAGCTGAAAAGAGAGACAATCTTTCACTTGATTTCTGAATTCTTAACTCCCACCCTTCAAGCGTAGGACTGTTTCACTGGTGTACTCCCCCATTCATCTGCACAAGAGTACCATCTTCATTTTTACTATTGGTTGCACTATGTGTGAGTGAATTCGATTGTAAAACTTATACAATCTTCTGAACATGGATGACCATTCCTAGGGATCAATCCATGAATAATCAATCTTCAATCTCGTTGATTGTTGTTGTTTGCTGCATTGTGTTTATGAATGATTTGAGTTGCCACAATGGTCATGAGGATGGAGATCGAAACACTGATCTTCTAGATGACAGGTTCTTTGACAATGAATGTAGTTTGGTTTGACTACAACTTTAGTTTGTGTGTATTTCTATTTATCTACAACTGTCTCATGGCTTGTTGATGTTATTGGATCAAGAAATCCTGCACTGATGAACTTGATCAGCTTAGAATAATCGGGGATATTCAAGTTGTTTTAATCTTTGTCATATTCTAATCCTCGTCGATTTTTGTTACTTTGAAGTTATTTCCATGGCTTGATTATTGGGTTGGAAGAAAGTTGAACTGGATCAGGGACCACTTCGACACTTGAAGTTGGTTGCATTAGTGACTTGGAATTAACATCTTTATCTTCATATGTACAGATGAAAGATTTGGAAACGTCACTCATCAGTTGCAACTCATCTCTTTCAAGTTGTGACTCCAATTGAAGAAACTCGATCATTTCATGTGCATGTTGAAGATGCAATTGGATATCAGCAAGGGTTGTTTTTCTAATGTTCACCATGTTGCCCGTTGATGATGAAATCAAATTGTTAATAACTTGGGATAGTTGAATGTGTGTCGCCATGTTAGGTTGCTCACTTTGAATTCAGGCTCGCTACTGTTTCTTATTGCTGATGCTTCAAACACTTTCTATAGTTTTATAACTTGGTTGCTTGAACTCTTGATTTCATTCTCACTTAATGATGATCGCTTTGCTCGAATGCTTCACTGACACTTTGTGAATGCTTCAATCAACTTCACACTGGTTTGTTTGTTGTAGATGTCGTGTGTTGAACTTTCTCACTTGATTTTGACACACTCGCTTGCTTGGTTGTTTATTAGACTTGCATTAAACACTGTATTGATTTGATGCTCAATAGAATTCACACTTTTTTGATGATGATTTCTTGCTAGATGGCTTGCTGGAACTTCCTTGATTGATTATTGACACTTTGTGCTTTCTTGAATGTACTCATTGAATGTGCGGATTTTAAAAAAGGAATGGTGTCGAAAATGCACCCAAGAGACAAATGACAAGTTCAATATTGATGAATCAATTGAAGACTTACTTGAATTAATGTATCCAACTTAACAATTCAAATTAGGTTGTCGGTTACAACCGAGAATTCACTTGTACAATTCAGTTAAAAAATGTTTATCTGCAAGTGATACAAAAAGTGTTGATGATGTTGATGTCATCTTGGATTGAAATGCTTGATTTTGTAGTGTCCTTAACTTGATTTATTTGATTACAAGGTGTGAAATGTGCTTTCCTAGAAGATAATCTTATCAAGTTGATGATGTGATGCTTTGTTCTTGTGTACTTAAGCTTGATTACAACAACTTATTAGAAAATGGTGCAAGTGCAATTTCCAAAAAAATGTTATTGAATTGTTGCAAAAATTGTTGATGTAGATGGCAGTTGGACTTGTTGTCCACTTGAACTCATTATCTAGGAAAATGATCTAGAAACTCTCTTCCAGTACCTTAGAGCTTGCATGCCTCAGTCGCAAGTTCTTCGCATTTAACGAGAAGTTTAAAACATTGACCTTCAATCAGATGATTCCATGGGTGTTTGCCTCAGTTTTCCTTTTCATAGTTGTGGACTATGCTAATTGTACCTTGAGATCCATTGTCATCATTGGTGGTTTCACTCATGCCTGTTAATAGTTTACATCATTGACCAGTAATACGGTGGTTTTCTTTCATGTTCAACTTCGACACATCTATTCACATGTTAGAATTCATACATTTATCTGGTTGAGACAGAACACAAGACCCTAGTTTTTCTCTGATGAAGTCCAGGTTGCGTGGAGTTATGATTCATTCATGATTGTACAAATGTTTCCTTTGGATGAATGGTTGCGACCATACCATGGGTCCATATTCAAAATCCTTTCTATTCACATGGCTGCACCCATACCGAGGATATTCACACATGATCCCTTTTATATAGATGGCTACATCCATACTGCAGATTCAAATATTATT
>APFE031617091.1:0-44840 GCA_000404065.3 Pinus taeda | reverse complement strand
GTTAAGAAGGAATTTTTTTGGGATGGCCTTAAATCGGATATTCAAAAGTTTGTGGCGGAATGTTTGGTTTGCCAACAAAATAAATTTGAAACAATTAAGACCCTAGTCTATTACAACCTTATCCATTCCATGCCAATGTTGGGAGGAGGTTTCAATGGATTTTATCACAGGTTTACCTAGGTCTGAGTGAAAGAGTGTCATCATGGTGGTAGTTGATAGACTTACCAAGTATGCCACTTTTGTGCATTATCACATCCATTTTAAGCCAGTACAATTTCTACTGCATTTATGGAAATAATTCAAAAGCTACATGGAAACCCAAAGTTTATTGTAAGTGACAGAGATCCCATTTTCACTGGAAATTTTGGACAAAATTATTTTCTTGTCTTGGTACTCAGTTGGCTCATAGCTCATCTTATCATCCTCAATCTGATGGGAAAAAGAAGATAGTAAACAAATGTTTGGAAGGATGTCTTCGTTGCTTTGTATTTGATAAACATACACAATGGGTCAAATGGTTACCTCTGGCTGAATGGTGGTATAACACTTCCTTCCATACTACAGCAAAAATGACCCCATTTACGGAACTTTATGGATATCATCTACCATCCATCACATCATATTTAAGAGAAAATTATAAGGTTCAAGCAATGGAAGATCACATCAAGCATCAACAACAAGTTCTCCAAGTCTTAAAGGATAACCTCACTTTGGCACAGAATAGAATGAAACAACAAGAAGATCAACATCGCAGTGAAATAAGTTTTGATGTAGATGACTAGGTATTCCTACAACTACAACCATATAAACAAATGTCCCTAAAGAAAGCTAAGAAGGATAATAAATTATCATCAAAGTATTATGGTCCATACAAGGTGTTGCAAAAGATTGGTACTATGACATACAAATTGGAGCTTCCTGCAGCTTCCCGAGTGCACTTAGTTTTCCATGTTTCATGCTTAAAGAAGGTTATATGTGACAAACTCCCAGTTCAAACAATATTTCCAGAACTTGATGAGGAAAGAAAAATCATATTGGAACTTGAGGCAGTCACAGAAGCAAGAGCTTGATAGTTATGAAATCGATCAATTTCAGAGTATCTCATCAATTGGAAGAACTTACCACTGAAGATTCCACATGGGAGGGTGAAAATTTTATACAGAAGCATCCAGAACTACTCAAGAGTTGAGGACAACACTTTTTTGAAGGAGAGGGGCATGTTAGGTCCCTATAATACTAGTGATTCCCCCATTACTATTGTCATTGTAGCCCTTATTGTTATTGTTGTGCCCCTATTGTCCCCATATTGTTATTATTGTGGCCCATAGAAACCCACTATTGTTATTGTTGTGCCCACATATTATTATTGTTATGTTGGCATTGATTATATTGTGACCCATTAGACTCATATATATAGAAAGAAGGTTTTTTCATTTGTATCATCCAAGAGTTGTTCATTTCTGTAATGTAAAGGAGGTTTCCCCGTCGAAGATACTAATTTTGAAGGTGTTGATCTATCTTTTCTTCTATTTTGTGAGTTGGTTGCATAACACTTTAACTAGTGGCTTTTTCCTTTCTCGTTAAGATTTTCCTTTATCCCAAGACCCTTTGATCACGTAGCTTAATTCATAAGCATTGAACCATTTTAAATCTCATTCTTTTATTATACTATAGTCTTTATACAAACACCAATCCCTTTACTGTAGGGGGAATCCCCCTTTCCGGGTTATAAACCTTATCCCCGCTATAATATCGTTTGATCAGAAAGTTCGAGTTAATTCACTTATTCTTTCTTTTATGTTTCTCTCTGCACACTTGGAGAATCAATTGCCCTCATAAGCTTCTAGTTATATTGCCCACACAACCCAACCATACTAATCAATAAATAAATGCACAGAGATACAAGATAAAAACCAGTAACAAAATCTCTACATCGAATTCACAATTGATCAATTACTGGAAAATACTATATACAAAGGTTTAAAAGGCCCTCTTGGTCTGATTTACGACATAGGCCCATTATGGTCTCAAGCTAGTTCTTGGCTTCTTACAAGTCTCTCGCTTGTCTCCTCTCACTCACTCTCTTCTATGTCTCATAATTTACATAAATAATTTTATACATGGAGGATTGAAACCAAATTAGTTTTAGATCCAAGAAACTCTCTTAGATCCACAAAAACCTCAACTATACCCTCTAACTTATGACTTTTTAGCTCCTCAAATCTATCACTAATCTAACTATCCTTCACTTTCTCTAAGCCACTCAATATTCTCGAAATCTCCCTTAAGGAGAATATTTCATTACAATATTCCTCACATTCATATAATTCTCATAAAAACATAGGTTTATAAATTAAAATAAAAAATAAAATCGATCTTAGGGAATCAACTCCTTAGTAAATGGCTTAACCCTCTCAGTCAAATGACAAGGTAAAAATGAAGAGCTTATGCTCCTGAATCATAATCATTGTGACTTTGTACTATGCAAATGTGACAATTAGATGTTGCTTTCCATCACATAGAAACCTTGAAATGAGTTCTAAGAAATGAAGATAATGTTCTAAGGAAATAGAGTGTCTATTCCTTTGAGAATACAAACGAAAAAGATTGGTGTTGTTCAAGAAGGGAGAATGCAGGGCTGTCATAAAGTAACTCAAAAATAGAAAGATTTTATTGGTTATCAAGGGGAAGTTTCAAGTCTCGCACAAACCAAGCAATTTAATCTAAAGGAAGCCTTTCTCTTAGAAGAGGTTCTACCATCTTTGAAATTGATACATAATTTTTTTTTAAGAATATTTTTTAATTTTTTAATATCATAATAATTTTTTAATGATGGTTATAGGTGTCAAAGATAAAGTTTTTATTTTAAAATAGAAGTCCTTTCAATTTCATTTGGAATATCGAATATGTAAACACTACTCTAATGATTGTATACATATTTTTACCTTTTGATACCTAATTTTTTAGCTATTCTTGTCAAACTAGGCTTAAGTATTTCTAATGTTTGGATTGGTGCTATATATCTTATCGCTCAAGCTTCAGATCTATTATGCGCTACCAAGGACTACAAATATGTCTTTCAAAAAGTCTAGTCACAATAGGGAATAAAAACATTTAGAATTTGCATTGGATCAAGAAACCCCAATTTTCCATCAAGGATCGAGAGGAACATTCCATCACAATATAGCCCATTGAGTTTGAATATTGGAAGGGGAAAGTTATAGTCCTCCATATTAAGAGAAATTTTTAAAGGAATAAATATCATTTTCTTCCTTTAAAACAACTTTCTTGATCTACTTTCACTGCTCAATGCACTACCATTGAAAACACCATTATGAATGCTATGAAATCCCTTCCTTTATAGGTATAAACATAAAATGACTATTCTAAATAGCACCTAGTTTTTTCTATTATGAATAACACCACGATTGTAGTCATGATCATGGCATTGTGCTATCATTTTTATATACAACTCTAAATACTTAAACTATTATGTTAATCACACGAGAATCATAAGATAAGAGAGTTGTAATTCATCTACCATATGATAAGGTCATGTGTAGAGAGAAGCCAACTACTATGCTTTTAGTTGTCTACTATGTACTAAATCATCTTAACACTTATATGTGCTTAGTTACTAGTTAGTTGTCTACTATGTGATTAATTATCTTAACACATATGCACCTAATTATTATAGAAGGTAATGAAGGGATGAGTTTGAAGCACTATAGTGAGAGTGAAACACCATGTTTCTAAATACATTTTCAAACCACCATTGAAACAAAGAAATAAAGAAGTGGAGTGGTGACTCATTTATTAAGGGAAACCAAGAGCCCAAAAAAAAGTGAAAGGAAGAGGGAAGAGCCACTAGATTACTTTTTAAGTCTAATTCAATGTTACACCTATGGTTAATTCCTTTTAAAACACACTTCCATTGGGTCTCCAATGGTTTCAATACAACATTAAAATGACGAAAGTAGAGAGCATGAATAGGTTTACCTATGAGTTAATCTAAGTGAAAAACAAAGAAAATATGCTACTTGGGGAATATAAAGGATGAAAATTTGTTTAAGTACAAATAAGAGTTCAATATCTTGGGTTGCACTAAGATGGCAAGAGCCCTCCTTCAATGCAATTGAAAAATTGTCTCTAATATAAAATAACACATAAAAAAATAGATCTATCATGCACATAATAAAAGCACATTACCAAACAATAGAAAATTGAATATTCCCTCAAATTTGAGGTTCTCTATCATTGGTGTGTTGGTAGCCTTCCATAGGAAAGACTAAAGAGGATCCAAGAAACCTTGAGGGAAATCCCTAGATTGAAACTAACTGACGTGACCAGATAGTTAAACCAAACAAAAAAGAGAAGCAATTAGTGATGGAAAGGCTATGTTGTGAGAGGAATAATAGAGGCAATCACTCCAAGTAGGCCAAGATATTGAAAAGAAGATATGAGAGCTTAAGTCGCAAATATAACATGGTAATAAGTCTCTTGTTATGATTTGGAAACTAAAATAAAAGAAAATGAAGGTTGTTTATAAACAAGTGACCGCATAGGGGAGTTTGGGGAATGAAAAATAGTTGTTTGTTTATGCACATGGGAACCACATAAGGGCATCCAAGGAAAGTTACATAATTTGGTTATAGATAAGGGAATCACATAGGGATTTCTAAGGAATATCAAATAGTTGCTATTCCACTACTCATTCATGGGTTTTTTGAGACAATCATGCGTCTTCAATGTCATAAGAAAGCTTTCTATTAATTGTTCTGTAGTCCATAGATTTATGGTTGATAGTTGTGGGTGTGTTTGTACAAGTCATGGATGACTTGCCACAAACATAAAACAAAAAGAAGAAATCATCTTCGACCTTATCAACCCTTTTATGTATCCTCAAATGGATTTGTTGAAGTTTGACCTAAAAAATGCATCTTCAACATGTTAAGTAAACCAAATCAAACAAAAATGTCAAAATTGACCCAAGTAGAAAGGGCATATCTAATTTAAGTCCAAATAGAATTAGACAAAGTCAAACTAAAGCAAAGAGACAAAAAAAAACCCACATAAGCAATAAATTTCCAGAGGAGTAAAGGCTCTATTTATACATGTAAACCTACATAAAAAACAACACAATAGAAAGACTACCCACACATATACTTCATCATAATAAAATGAAAATCCTCATATAATCTATTATCTTATAAAGATAACTTAATAAACTAAATTAATACAAAAAATAAAATACAAACAAATTCAATTTTTAATATAATCTATTATCATTATAAAATAACTTTAATAAACTAAATTAAAGAAAAATAAAATACAAACAAATCAAAAATATTTTATTATAAAGATTATATTTTCAAAAGAAAAATATTATTCTATATATCTAAACCTCAACCTATCTTAAAAGGCAATACAAAGTAAAGTCACGAATATAAAAATTCAGTATAACAAAAAAATAAAAAAGCTCTAATCATCCATAAATGTTGAGCTAGGAACACACAAAGTACTAAATGTTGAGCTCGGAACACACAAAGTACTAAATCACTCCATTATAGGAATTATATATTTTGATGAAGAAGGCTGTAATCATTTGAAAACAAACGAAATCCTTGTGGTCCTACAATGATATGGAAGAGACATCTAACGAAATGAACAGCATCTATCGTTGGTAATGGATAAGTCATTCTTGATCTTCACCATTGTGACACCCGTTATTCTCATTTGCTTTTATTATTCCCATGATTTCTTCCTTTACAATATTAATGTAGTGTCGGTGTGTTTCTATGATTGCAGGGTTTGCGAGGGAAAACATTTAAGTATGGGGGTTTACGCAATGCATTATATTAGATATCATTTTGGGATTCAACTGCGTTAAGTAAGTCATTCACGTATGACCATTTCCATGAGACGTAGTTGTAACTGACTAATTTCTCATGATTTTTGAATAGTTCACTTAGCACTCATTGCATCAGTCATTCACGTATGACCATTTCCATGAGAGGTAGTTGTAACTGACTAATTTCTCATGATTTTTGAATAGTTCACTTAGCACTCATTGCATCAGTCATTCACGTATGACCATTTCCATGAGAGGTAGTTGTAACTGACTAATTTCTCATGATTTTTGAATAGTTCACTTAGCACTCATTGCATCGGGTGCCATGAGAGGTAGTTGTAACTGACTAATTTCTCATGATTTTTGAATAGTTCACTTAGCACTCATTGCATCGGGTGCCATGAGAGGTAGTTGTAACTGACTAATTTCTCATGATTTTTGAATAGTTCACTTAGCACTCATTGCATCAGTCATTCACGTATGACCATTTCCATGAGAGGTAGTTGTAACTGACTTTCCATGAGAGGTAGTTGTAACTGACTAATTTCTCATGATTTTTGAATAGTTCACTTAGCACTCATTGCATCAGTCATTCACGTATGACCATTTCCATGAGAGGTAGTTGTAACTGACTAATTTCTCATGATTTTTGAATAGTTCACTTAGCACTCATTGCATCGGGTGATGCTCACAGGGGTGAAGAAGTGGGATTGAAACTAGTGAAATGTGGAGAACGAATCACATAGCATCAATCATCACTTCCGGAGCTTGCACCAGGTAACCAAGACTTCTCAGAAGGTCACCCATCCTAGATCTCCTCTGGCTCAAGCGCGCTTAACTGTGGAGTTTTTCCCCATAATCAAGCCCACTTAGCTTGCTACCCCATTTGCAAAACCTTAGCAAGTATTGTGCCTCATGAACCATTCAAGTAGAGATCCCTTGACTCTTTTTGAATTTAAGTATGGGGTTTACGCAGTGCATTATATTAGATCATTTTTGGGATTCAACTGCGTTAAGTAAGTCATTCACGTATGACCATTTCCATGAGAGGTAGTCGTAACTGACTAATTTCTCATGATTTTTGAATAGTTCACTTAGCACTCATTGCATCGGGTGATGCTCACAGGGGTGAAGAAGTGGGATTGAAACTAGTGAAATGTGGAGAACGAATCACATAGCATCAATCCAAAAAAGGACAAACAAGTGACAACAACATCCGGCCCATCCATAGACATCATCTAACAACTACATCATAATCACAATTTTAGTTTAATAATAAAAAACAAAACTTGATTACTGTGGCTTCAGTATAAATTAGTCTCCTTAACTTTCCATTCTCAAATCGACTACCTCTCCCAGGAACTACAGTATATAGTTGCTTCATTGTTCCAAGGATTGCAGCAGCCTCTCAAATTTTAACTTTTTCTGCGTGATAAATCCATTTCCTCTTGCAATGTCCACAGTTTTATGCACGTATATTAACATTATACTATCTGTTTCTGATATTGATTCACACTAGAACTTCAATTGTTTAGGCCTTCTGGTGTGGATTCTGCTTCTTATTCATTAATCATTGCTATAAACAATGTGACTGATATTGATGAGATGGGTGCTCTTGCTTTTTCTTTGCAAGTTGTGTGTGATTAAGACAGCTGTGATCTATTGATGTAGAGTATTTGAGTATGTTTGACCTTCTGGAAATAATGAGTAGAGTAACGTTTGGAAGTTCTGGTTATGAATTGGCTTCACGTCTAAATTTGTATTCTTTTATTGTCTGATCAGGTGGTGTGGCTAAGTGAGTCCAATTGGAGTGACAATGAAGAATTGGAGTGCAGTTATCTAGAGAATGGTTTGTTTGATTGTTATGCTGAGAATAATGGGAACTAGCCATGGTAATGAGAATGGAGGCATTGTAGTTCTGGCAGCTAAACTAACATCTACATTAACTCCAACCCCAGCACCAGCACCAGTCTTTGCCAATCTGACAGCCCTGCTATCATTAGCTGGGTCGTTCAAGACTTTCTTGAATCTCTGGTAAGCCAGCACCCTGCTTACAGTTCTACCACCACAGGCAAACAACACAGAGCAAGGTATCACAATGTTTGCACCATCTGATACTGCATTCTCTTCTCTCCCAAAGAATTTGCTGGAAAATCTGACAGCAAATGAGAAGAAAGAATTGTTGTTAGCCCATTGCATTTCCAAATTCTACACATTGACATTTCCAGGACTTTGACAACCCTGCCAACACAATGGCAACGGGCAGCAATGGGGGAAATACAATCTGAATATCATTGGAGATGGTGGGGCTGTGACTGTGTCCTCTGGTTATGTGACCACACCAATCATTAGCACTGTGCATGTTACAGATCCCCTGGCACTTTACACTGTGGGGAAAGTGCTGTTCCCTGAAGACATATTTGGTCTTCCAAGCCCTTCTCCGGCCCCAGCCCCAACTCCTGAAGCTGACAGCCTGTCTCCCTCAAGGACCACTGCCTCCTCTTCTTCATCAGGCAATACTTCCTCAGCAACTCACTCAGCTGCATCATTTCTAGCCCCTCAACAATCTATTTATGTTATTGTGGCCATAGCAGCTGGGGTTCTTCTGCTAGATGAGACGTGAACAAAGATGGGCCGAATCTTCCAACTTGCAGCTTGCAGGACTTGAAAGCGTTGCCCATTGTAGATTATATATGAAGGACTTTAAATTGTGTGGCCTGGGTTCGCTATTGGATGATCCGCAGTCGACACGATGCATGCAATCTACTAGATTTGCAGCATTGGCTCGTGTATTCCAGTTCTGTTTTTCTCTTCATTATTTGCAGCATTGGCAGGTTGATGAATTGTGACCCAACTCCCACGGTGATGGGAGGCATCGTTTGCTTCCATGTTTGAACGATACCGCAATAATAGACTAGCATACCCTGGGGAAGGGAACCCTTTTAACAGAGTGCAGGGTGTTTGAACGGATAAAAGGAAAAAAAATGTGGTGACAGTGGGTGGACTATTATCAAGTATTTTATGGGGTTATTTTTTAAAGTTTATATATTTCATGAATGTATTTTAAAAAAAACGACTTATTTAATAAGCAATACAAAAGTCGGTTTGGAGTATGCCGTAAAACTGCCTTTACTTGGTTAAAAGTTCGTCTTTATCTGACGTAAGGAAACAGGTTAATGGCCCAAGACCCAGAGGCATCTGGCAGGAGTGAGAGCCTGCTCCCTTGGGGACCACTTGAGGGGTTATTCCAGGTAGCGTGGTTTTCCTTGATAACAGTGATGTATCTGCCAACAATGCGGTTAGCAGCCAGAGATGGGTGTCCTCATTGCTGGTTTGATTTTCTGAGTTTGATAAGTTTTTCCACCTTTGTTTAAAAAAAGAAAGAAAGGAGCAATAGAAAAGCAAATAATCAAATGATAGTATTGGAGTATGAGGTGAAGAGGTTTTTTTTGGGTTGTATTAGAATATAGTGAATAATAAAGAAAATTATATCTATATGTATGACAAGATATCATAATTAATGATAATATCTAAACTATGTGTTCAGGGTCGTGGGTTATAATAGTAAGTAGTTACTATATACATGTGAAATGCAGTTGGAAAATATAGTGGTTAACAAAATATAATAAAATTTGAGCATGACCATGGCATGTTGTAATTATGAAAAACAATTTTGTATAATTAAAATAATAAATATTTATTATTGAAATTTTTTTTATAAAAATAAAATTTGAATTATAAATATTTTTTTTTGACATAATAACATACTACTTTTATTATTATAATATTTTTTTTAAACAAACATTGTAGTTAAGAATTGAGAATTTATCCTCAACATTTTAAAGCAATAATTGTTTTTAAGTTGAATATGTAAATATAGAATATGTTTTGGGTGTATGAGCTATTATTATTTGTGGAATGACGTGTATGAAAGAGTTAGTTATCTCATAACATGATTATATTAATTTATTCTCAACACAAACAAAAGTAGATCCAATTCCTCTATGCACTTTACCTGGACATTTATGAATCTACCACATGGTGCTTTATGCTAGCCGATGCTCAACTCCTCCACTTCCATGGTTTTTCCTTCTGCAATAGTGCTACATGCCTACTCCCTTAGATTCTATTGCAATTAGCATAAAAATTTAGCTTGTTCATGCTATAGAGGTTGTTGGATTTCTCAATTTGAGGCATTTGGAGGATGTGGCACTCCCTTACATCCTATCACAAAAAGTACAAAATTTTAGGTTGATCACACTCCAGACGATATTGGGTTTCTAGGTTTTGAGGTATCTAGAGTATTTACCAACTTTGTTGATGACGAATATCCCTTGCATCCTATTTCAAGAAGTACACAAGTTTAAGTTGACCACATTACAAAGGCTATTGGGTTTCTAGGTTTTGATGTATTTGGGGAAATTACTAACTTCATTGATGATGAAAATAATACAAGTATATTTGATTACCTGCCTCAATAACCTTTATAAGTTATTTATGACTAGTTCTTGTTGTATACATACCATTGTTGCTTATAGATTTCTCTCGTTCAATTATGATATGTATATCATATTTCTTTAATGAGAGGAAATCATGAAAGACATTGAATCCTTGATTGGAAAAAACATTATAACACCGTATTCAAAGTATCTTGAGGGTTCATTTACCTTCATATCATTCTTTGATATATTAAGGCTAGAAAAATTCCATTGCATGGAAACTTTAATCTCAAAATTCTAGAAACTGACATGACGACATGGCAATATCGTTATAATGGGTATGTCATTTTCAATCATATATCTCTAAATTCCTTGTAGTTAAAATTTAGTTGAAAAAAATGAGTTTTTCTATATGAGATTATTCAACTGAGAGGCCATAAACTTACTCAAAACTTCTGAATTATTCACCCTTAGTTGTCCGTCAAGTCACAATTTCATTTAAATATTACCTTAATTTAGTTATACATACTAGTATTTTAAACATTTCATATGGATAGTAAATGTAGTTAATGCCCATTCCATCGTTAATCATTAGATCGACATCACTAAATTGATTTGATTTCCTTCACAATTGTTTTTAGCACATGATCTAGAAGAGAGTAAGGTTTCAGTATGAGTGATTTTGCTTCAATGACATAAGACTTAGAAGATGATGAGCTCTCTAGTATACTCTCATTGCATATTATTTAAATACCAACAAAACAAAAATTATTTTCTATAGGATTAGGAAATGGGAGGTAGATCAAATTAAAAGATAACACCAACAGAGAAAATTGATTAGAGAAGAAAGTTACCTTAGGGTGTTTTGTTTCCACATTATGTTGGGTTTAATGGGTAAAGAATTGTAGCACAATAGTCATGGTTCGAGAGTTGGTAAATGATTGTGCATTTGCAAAGATGTGACTAATGAATAGGATCAAAGGATACTAATTCTCTATCAAATGTACGATTTCCATCTTCACTATTAGTGTCATCTTGTGGGTTCCTAGTTCCACCTTTATTTTACACAAATCTTATTACTTTTAGCTTCCTTCATTCTATACTAATTTTCTCTAACACACACTTACATTCCACCATTAAAAATGTAAAGATAGGAATTGGTTTGATTTCCATTGAGTTCTTGGTGCTTTGGTTGTCAAAATGATAAAATATTAACATGTTGAAATAAGCAATACCATTGGGTTAAAGCTTGATAACATGTATGTTGAGAGAGTAGTCTATCCATGTACCATATCTCTCTCATTAAATCTAGCTACTTAACAATTCAAAAGTTTGGCCAATTTAAAGCTTTAATCAATTTTATGACCATTTGGGTCAGTTTAAAATTATGCAAAGCCCCAAGAAACAAGGTTCTAAAATGTCACGAATTTGTGATTATGTGAAACTTAGGGTATGCTTGGAAATCTAACCAAAGACCTCCAAATTTTTACCTAGAATGTGGATCTATTTGCTAAAAGTTTAGCATGTTATATATGGAAAATAGAGCATTGGATTCTTTTATTTTTAAAGGTAATTGCAAATGACAACTATACACAATATGAATCCACATATGGAAAAATGTGGTTAGTTGATATGAAGCTACAATGAAAGAATGCATTATTAATATGAAAAGAGTTGTGTTTAAGATTTAACAAATAAAACACTTGGTTGAATGAATTAAAAATATAAAACTAAAATATAGAGATAAATGTTGCCATAGATTAATGTGAGAATGATAAAATTAATTAATTTAATGGGCAATTCATGTCTTCCACAAATCTAAGTTCACTATAATGGAGTTTTTTTAGGGAAATCAATATTTAGAAAACATATGGAGGGCGTGACATCCAAGTGGAGGGAACTCAAAGGTAGACTATGATGTCAAAATAATATACTCCTATATCCATTGAAAACACTCTTATAGTCAATGTTTGAGTTAGGAAAACCAAATCATACACAATTCCAATGAAGGAAAACCACTTACGTAAAAGAATGGCACTTGAATGGTAGCAACAAAAATATAATGTTTGTTATTTGATGCTATAAAAATGGATAACTAATCTTCTAAATGTAAGAAATCACAATGATTGAACTATCTAAATAAATATTATGTGATACATGCCAAATTTGCATGTGCAATAAAAGGAGCAAATTCAAAACTAATAATCAAAGATGTGGCACATTTGTATCAGAAATAGATAGATTGTGGTGGAATTCTTGAATTTTTTGAACAAGAGTCTCCAGATTCATATATGAATGTGCTTCTTTGTCCATAAAAAGCTCCTTAACTCTCATTCCCATGGTATTTCGTTGTCCCTCATCCACAACCATAGTGACAATTCTTTTGACCTCCTTTTCACCAACAAATTTGCTCACATCCAAACATATTTATATAGATATCTCTAGAAATTCTACCAGGAACTTGGAGTTGAAGGAATATCTTAAAAACATGGACTAGGTTACCATGGGACATCTTGATCACTAGCCACGTGTCCATGCAATCAATTCTCAGAGCACCATTAATAGGAGGTATTGTTAGAGACATCGGTGAGATGTCTAAACTAGCCAAATCTCCACATTAGAATCCTTGATTTTAGGATAGAGAAATTTCAAGTTCCCTGTAGTCATTATATATGGAATCATTAGACCTCCAAAATATTTATCTATTGGAAGAATAGAATGAGATGACCCTATACTAAGGATAGGATGACCCATATCAACCTCAAGTAAAAAGGTTCATAAGTGCAATTACATCGATCCATATACCACTTGGGAAAAATAGAATCAAGCTTAGTAAAATATTAAAACTAGCTTTGAAGCTTGTTAATGTTCTCAAACAAGTTTTAGTCTTCATTCTATAACCAAGTTACATTAATATCATTTTTCTAGAATTGTTTGGACCCAAAATTTCTATTCATAATGGACAATGGACAAAGACCCACCTCCATTATTGGTCTATAAGCTCTTCACATTATCCATAAACATGTTTAATACTTCTCAAAGCATATAACAAAACCCTTCAATGAATTCATATTCCATTAATTGATATCATTCTATTTTTATCATTCTTAGATAGTTCATATAAACTATTAACTATGCATGTTATGTCCAAAATAAAGTTCCTAATAAAGAATTGAAGCATGTTAACCCCTTAGAATCTTAGAGTGGTTAGAAACCTTTAGTAAAACACTTCAAAATGTTTATTTCTCAAGCATGAGCTCACATTCCTATAGAGAAATGTAAGGCAATGGATCCACAAAGCCAACTTTGCACATTTGTAGGATATGTAAATAGTGTCAAGGAATATCAACACCTCAAACCTACTACCAACTAGATGATCATTGTGATAAGTATTCATTTTGAGGAGGGATCTTCAAGTTACTTGAAACACCCACCTCCCACACTTACCCAAGTTCACTGTTCCACTAGGGTAAATAAGTGATGAAGAGTTACTACGTTATGACTCGAACTCCTTGGTATAGTTAAGATAGTGTAATGATCTAAAATGGGGCACTAAAGGCTTCATGTCAGCTTAAAAGAACCTCTCCCACTCCAAAGCTTATATATTCCCAGATCTATGCTTATATGATTGACAATTTGCGGAATTAAAAATGCTTGAAAGAGGTGTATACTTGTGTTTGTTTTTAACTATTTATTTGCTTTAAGTTTATTTGCTTAAAATTGATATGTAGCATATAACAGTGAAACAGTGCAGCAAATAAAAATCATACACATAGCAACAAGATGCAGCAAGTAAATAAACCATAAGACAACAAGCTTAATATGGAGTTCACCCAGACCTCTTGGGCTACATCTCCTTGAGCTCTAGTCAACTCGATTAGACTCTTTGACATTATGGCTTAAATTCTTTTACAAGCTTCACACTCAACTCCATTGGTTATGACTGAACCATTAAGCTTAGAATACCATTTTTATCCCTGGCCGTTTGGCTCTCTAGCTCTCAGCTCTTAGCTCTGGCTCTCGGCTCTGGCTCTGGCTCTAGCTTTGGCTCTGGCTCTGGCTCTTGTCTCCCTGAGCTATCGACCCTCTGGTTCTGCGTAGCTATCTTGCTCTCTAGTTCTGAGCAACTATCTTGAGCTTCAGCCCTCTGTCAATCGTGCTCTTTGGCTTTTATGAGGAATTCTTCCGACTCTGTGACTTCCTGTCCATTCCTCTGCGTGTAATCATCCCTTTGTCTCTTCGACTGGCCATCTGGCTCTCTGGCTCTGTGGATTTGTGACTGGCCATTTAGCTTTGTGGCTCTATGGCTCTCCGCATATAATGCATTCCTGTTACAATGCATCATTATTACAAAAACACCCGCTTATAGCGTGGCACAAATGATTCAAGAACAAGGACAATTTTTAAAGGAATCGACGGTGCGGGAAACCTGGTCATTTAGCCTTCCTCCTATCATAATCCAAAAAACAACAGCATGATGGAAATACACGAAAAAATGCATCATGAGCCATTTAACCAGAACTCAAACTGCATTCAATCGCATTGATAAACCTATTGGGTCTGTCATTCGATCACAATATTGCAAATTGCATTACGTATAGCCAAAAACCCAAATAAATGGAAATAAAAAGAAAATTTGCAATTTTGGATTTCAAATATTATGAAATCGCATCCATAAATCTCACCGGGTCCAGCGTTTATCGCATGTCACACTCGCACGTCACATGTGCATTGGCCCTTTGTATTGGGGATCGTCGATCGCCAATATCGGCGCATCACATATCACATGTCAGCATTGTCACATATCGACATCATCACTGATCGCATATCGGCATATCACAGTGCATTGGCCTTGGTATTAGGGGTTTGCCAACTGCCGATCGCCGATATCGCCGATTGGCCCATCAGAACATCGACATATCGCAATATTTCTTATCGACAGTCGCTGCTTCCATGATACGTAGCCCTTAAGATTCCCCAATTAGCGATCTCCGATCAAATCCTGACTGTTGATTTCCTGTTTAATCCAATGGTTGACAATGCTCATCGCAATCGGCCCATCACAAGTTTTCACGCCTTTGGTTAAGTCCTTCCCTTTGGCATTTGCGATGCGATTTTTGCATATAAGGCCTTAAGCCCATTTTTATAAGAATTCGCCTCCTTTTCAAAGGACAAAGGACAAACTTATTTTTACAATAACTTCATCATCTGATTTCCATTTTAGCCCATTCAAATTGCATTAGATTCAGACTGAAGAGATATATGCAATGGAACTATTTTTAGAAGCATCCTTTGACTTTCATTTTTGAGTAAAGTCATCTAGGATCATTTTCTGATCACGCCTTCCCTCTAAAAAGATTTTGGTCTCCAAAAGTCTGATATACTAATCTGAACAATAAATGAGAGTATAACAACCTCTTCTTTCAGGCTTCATACACTTGCCTGCATGGATAGTGCCTCTGAACCAAAACCTTTGAGCACTCCCTTCCTGGATGTGCTTGTCCTCCTACGAAGAACTGTCTTCCTCCTTGACTTCATGCAGAACTCCGTTGAGAAGGTCACAGACGATACTTTGAACTTCTCTACCTTGATCATTGATCCAAGGTGGCTCAAACCAATGTGAAGTTACATATGCTTCACAAAATTTTCATTTGTACCTGTTTGACATACTGTCAACAACAACTATTAACAACAATAGGATTACATACAACAACTAGATGGTCTAAACTGTTGCTTCAACAAAAGAAACAGATTTCACATCTTGTGAACACCTCCATGTCTTTAAGTCTGCATACAAATGATTGACTAGATAACAAGTCAACAAAACATGCCTTTAAAACAATTGACCCTTCAAGTCAAGCATGTTGAAAAAGAATACTACAGTTCTTTTTCAAAGATGAAACACTTCATCATCATCTCCATCTTGGAGACCAAATCAACTTTTCTCAAGTCAACATTAACATTACATGCATGTTTAAAAACAAAGCAATCAACCCTTCAATTTAATTACACATACATGTTCAAATACAAGGAAATCATCAACATCCCTGTGTTCATGCATATCATGCTTATGCATGCATTTCATCCTTCAACTTTCGCTTAAGTACACTGTACTTTCGAAGTTGAAATAATCATAATGTTGTAGCAATAAAGTGAGTCTCCTACTCAACTTTTCCATTCAACTTCTTGGTAAAATCCTGCAACTTGGCTTCCATTAACAAAGAAATGCAAATAGATGCATTATCTCAATAGACATGCAATCTTAATTGGATAAGAATCCTAACCATTTCTTACCAATCCATTTCAAAGGTCCTTCCTTTGTCTGCACATCAACAACAACATGTGAATCATCCTGAAACACATCATTCATGGAATCTTCCTTTCTGTTCCTTCCATTCTCTCTTTCCACCTTCTTCAAGTTTCGTGGAAGCATTGTTGGATTCATAGTCCAATACTTTTCAGCAATGTGTCCTTGCTTATGGTAGTAAGTTCAACACATGTGCATCCTCTTGATAGCATGATTTGCCTTGTCCAATGGACCTTTGGCTTCTTACTTCTTTTCCTTCAAAAGTTTCCTGTATGTGGCCATTCTCTTTCAACATCTAGAAACATTATGGTTAACCAAACCACAAAAGGAACATGTAATTCTTTTCCCATACTTATATGGAAATTTATCATGCTTAACACAATAAAAAGGAATGTGTTTAGAACCAGATTTATACCTTTCTCTTTCACCTTTATTGCCTTCATGAGGAGGTGAATCAAATGAAGAAGTAGCTCCCTTTGGAACACCATCAACCTTTTCAATGGTTTCAGAGTTTCCACAACTCTTCGGTTCAAGTGTATGCTGATATACACCTTCCTTCTGCAAAGTATGCTTCATACTATTACATTCCCCAAGAATACAATCTTCACAATCTTGAGGTAGAAGACCTGCAATGAAACTCCTTCTTGGAGTTGTTTCAATGGTCTTCATGGAAACTTTGCAACTCTCTCCATAAGCTTGTCCATATGCAAGACCCAAATACTTAGGCCTTTTCTCAACCATAATTGGCTCAACAATACCTTGTGCATGTTTGCCCAAGCCTTTTCCTTCATAGCCCATCTTGGACATTAACTTGGAATATATGCCTCTGGTATGTTTTTCAAAAGAACCGATATAAACATTCTTAGAGGAATTTGAAGACAAACAAGAATTGTTTACCTCTTCTTCAAGCTGATACTTGACCATGGCTTCTTTGGCAACAAAGAGCTGTGTCTCCAACTCATGCATCCTTTTCAGGTTTATATTTGCAAAATGAAGTTGCCTCTCCATTTCCTACAATTTGTCACAAAGCAATTGCTTCTCTTCCTTCATGGAATTCAACTACTCTCTAAGTATGATGCTCTTCCTTCCATCCTCATACATTTCTCTCACCATATCCATCATGATGAACAAGTCTTGGTTCATGTCTTCATCAAAGAATATTGTGAAGAAGAAGAATTTTAGGACTCACTTGTAGAAGTTGTCATTATCAAAATGAACAAAAGAACTTCAAACAAGATTAATAAAGAGCTTATTCAAGCAACCTTTTGCAACAAACTTATGCTTCAAGGATTTATTTGAGGTCCTTTAGGATAAGAAGAATTCCTTCAGCCTTTCTTCCTTCTTGTCCTCTCTTGGACTTAGCTATCAATAGATTTCCCTTCACCTTTGCAAACTCAAACAACAGTTAGTTTACAAGCAATAAAACAACTAAATTCTTTTTACTATTTGAACACCTTTCAAGTCAAGCAAGCATTCTGATCTGATACCACTTGCATCATGATGCAATCTGCTTTATGACCACCTGCTCTGGATAACCAGCTTTGATATCACCTCCTTGAAGGTGGGGTTAATCAACCAACTCTAATACCACCTGATCTGAATGGGGCACTAAAGGCTTCTTGTTAGCTTACAAGAACCTCTCCCACTCCAAAGCTTATATATTCCCAGATCTATGTTTATATGATTTATAATTTGTGGAATTAAAAATGCTTGAAAGAGGTGTATACTTGTGTTTGCTTTTGACTCTTTATTTGCTTTAAGTTTATTTGCTTAAAACTAATATGTAGCATATAATAGTGAAACAGTGCAGCAAATAAACATCATACACATAGCAATAAGATGCAACAAGTAAACAAACCATAAGACAACAAGCTTAATATGGAGTTCACCCAAACCTCTTGGGCTACGTCTCCTTGAGCTCTAGTCAACTCGATTAGGCTCTTTGGGATTATGGCTTAAATTCTTTTACAAGCTCCACACTCAGCTCCATTGGTTACGACTGAACCATTAAGCTTAGAATACCATTTTTATCCCTGGCCATTTGGCTCTCTGGCTCTCGACTCTTGGCTCTGGCTCTCAGCTTTGGCTCTGGCCCTAGCTCTTGGCTCTCTGAGCTATCGACCCTTTGGTTTTGCGCAACTATCTTGCTCTCTGGCTCTGAGCAACTATCTTGAGCTCCAACCCTCTGTCAATCGTGCTCTCCAGCTTTTGTTAGGCATTCTTCCGGCTTTGCGACTTCCTGTCCGTTCCTCTACATGTAATCATCCCTCTGTTTCTTCGACTGGCTATCTGGCTCTCTGGATTTATGGCTTTGCAACTGGCCATTTGGCTCTATGGCTCTGTGGCTCTTTGCGTATAACGCATTCTTGTTACAATGCATCATTGTTACAAAAACGCCCGCTTACAGCGTGGCACAAGTGATTCAAGAACAAGGACAAATTTTAAAGGAATCGACGGTGCTGGAAACCTAGTCGTTTGGCCTTCCTCTTGCCATAATCTTGAAAATAGAAGCATGACGGAAATACATAGAAAAACACATCATGAGCCATTTGACTGGAACTCAAAATTCATTCAATCACATTTATAAAACTATCGGGCCCGTCATTCTATCGCAATATCACAAATCACATTGCGTATGGTCAAAAACCCAAATACACGGAAATACAAAGAAAATCCACAATTCCAGATTTCAAATATTATGCAATCGCATCCATAAATCTCATCGGGTCTAGCATTTATTGCACGTCACAATCACACATCGCATGTGCATTGGCCCTTTGTATTAGGGATCGTCGATTGCCAATATCGGCGCATCGCATATCGCATGTTGGCACTGTCGCATATTGATGCCATCACTGATCACATATAGGCATATCGCATTGCATCGGCCCTGGTATCGGGGGTTCACCGATCACTGATCGCCGATATCTCTGATTGGCCCATCGAAACATCGACATATTGCAATATTGCTTATCGACGGTCGCTGCTTCCATGATCCACAACCCTTAAGCTTCCCCGATCAGCAATCTCCAATCAGATCCTGACCATTGATTTCCCATTTAATCCGATGGCTGACAACACTCATCGCAAGTTTTCACGACTTTGGTTAAGTCCTTCCCTTTGGCATTTGTGATGCGATTTTTTCATATAAGGCCTTAAGCCCATTTTTATAAGAATTTTCCTCCTTTTCAAAGGACAATGGGCAAGCTTATTTTTACAATGACTTCATCATCCGAAGTCCATTTTAGCCCATTCAAATTGCATTAGATTTAGATTGAAGAGATATATGCAATGGGACTATTTTTAGAAGCATACTTTGACTTTCATGTTTGAGTAAAGTCATCTAGAATCATTTTCTGATCACGCCTTCCCACTAAAAAGCTTTTGGTCTCCAAAATTCTAATACATTGATCTGAACAGTAAATGAGAGTATAAAATCCTCTTCATTCAGCCTTCATACACTTTCCCGCATGGCTAGTGCCTCTGAACCAAAACCTTTGAGCACTCCCTTCTTGGATGTGCTTGTCCTCTTGGGAAGAACTGTCTTCCTCCTTGACTTCATGCAAAACTCCTACTGAGAAGGTCACAGAAGGTATTTTGAACTTCTCTGCCTTGATCATTTATCCAAGGTGGCTCAAACCAATGTGAAGTTACATCTGCTTCACAAAATTTTCATCTGTACCTGTTTGACATACTATCAACAACAACAGGATTACAGACAACAATTGGATGGCCTAAAATCCTACTTCAACAAAAGGAACAGATTTCACATCTTGTGAACACCTCCATGTCTTTACGTCTGCATACAAATGATTGACTAGGTAACAAGTCAACAAAACATGCCTTTAAAACGATTGACCCTTCAAGTCAAGCATGTCGAAAAAGAATTCCATAGTTCTTTTTCAAAGATGAAACACTTTTTTATCACAAAATGAACCCCTGATAGGCTGCTAATTAGGAACACTCTGAATAACTATTTCAAACCAACTTTTGGCTGAGGCTTAGCCTCCTCAACCTAAGATGGCTCTCTCACTAGATTAAAGATTTTGATAATGAATTAGATGGCTAACTCTATGAGACAAATGAAGAAGTGTAAATGGTTGAAACACAATTAGAAAATGTTCATTGGGCTTGCGGAGTAAAAAATGTTTTAGTATGACAATAATGTTAGCTTTACATGGAAGTCAGTGCATCTAGAATTCAACACATGGAGAGTACATCAGAAGCATAAAGGAAAACACAGTTTACAAATGTATGAAGGAAGTTAGAGCACAATTAGTGATTTATAAGTAATCATACATTCATACCACTGTAAATAATGAAAAGAGGACAACCATAAGACATTTTTAACATCGAATTCCTTTTGATTCCTGAGAAGCAAAGCCAAACACTGTATTACTTAAAACAGAGTCTTACACAAAAGCACAATATGAGAGTTTCTCTGAAAATTTCCAACCCTTGATACATTAGATTTTCTCTGATATATAGAGTTCATTACATAACTTAGATTCCTTCCTCCAGCATGAGGGGAATTCAAATTCTTCCTAATTTGACACCTATTGACAGTTAAAACCAACAATTTAATATAACTGACTGTTAACTGGCAGTTCTAGAGACCTAAAACAATTAGGAGTGTAACTACTCATTATGTTGGTATTAGCATTCATTACATTACAAACTCATTCTCTAACAAGTGGCCTTCTTCAGTTTGGCTTTGGTGGTGGCTTTAAACTCCCTGCTGACCCTTGATGCCTTATCCTTTGACTGTTCCTGAATATTAGGAAGCTATTGTTGTTTTTCTGCTTATGATCTCCAAAAGGATCTTCGAAATTTATTGTCCTTGTTGTTCCTCTTAATTACATGAAATGCATTGGATTAGCTTGTTTTCCATATGCTGCAGACCTTTCTCCTATACACGAGGTAAGACAAAAAACTCCTTTAATGCTACCTGAAGCATCATGAACAGTTCTAGCTATGAAATAATGACCATTTACATAACATAAAGCTTGGAGTTCATGAATGTCTTTCTTGTCCTTGTTTTTCCCTTGGTTGATGTTGATACCCTATAAGTAATCCTTTTCAGATGCCCATCTTCAAAAATATTTCCTTTTTCTTCTCAAAATTAGCCCACAAAATCATTATATGCAGCTACAGCAATTTCGTAGCGTGCTACGAAACTGCTGTGCATTAGGCATCACCTACAGCAGTTTCGTAGCGCGCTACGAAACTGTGGTGTGATTACAAAAACACAGTTTTATACCAAAATTTAACCTTCTTGAGTTTTCTTTCTTTTGTGACTGTTGAGGTGTGCCTTGAATTACGAGTGGTCTCATAGGCTCCTTCACCTACTTTCTGGCTTTCAATTTCACAAATCTTCTTGATCTTGTTTCCTCCCGATGACTTACTGTTGTTGAGGAAATCCTCATAGCTTGAGGGTTGAGACCAGTTTCATTTCTGAAGCCAAACATAAACAAGAAAATGGACCATTCCCTATTTATTTTCTAGAGCTCATTTAAAACAATGAATTTGACTAAGCCATGATGAAAAAACGAGGTCTCACGGGCTTCCTTCTTCAACTGAACCTTGTCACACATTTTTCCTAGGCTACGAAACAGATAGAAAGGCAAATCCAGAGATATATTTCCAGTGAAATGAAGCAGAAGTTTGAAGTGATAGGAATACACCTTATGATACCTCCCGTCACAGGTAAAGTATCTCTGTATGCAGGTAAGAAAATTTGCATATGAATCCTTGACAAAGCTCCTGGGCACTAACTTGTTTAAGTCTGAATCACTGAACTCTGGCTTTAAGAATTCCTTGCAAGGAGCCATATCAAACTTGAATTTTTTAAACCACCTCTCCTATCCCCTTGGAATTTCAGTGACTGTAGATATAACCTCTTGAGAGATTGGTAATTCAAGCACTCCAACCTTCAAATTTAATCCTGTGAAATTGAAGGCAAATTCTTTGGTAACTTGCATGTGGCCTCCTTGAAGTTTTTCACAAAATCTCCAACAGCCAACCTGTTTGAAAGCTTGTTCAACTTCACTGTTCTTCAGGAGAACATGTAAGCCTTCGGACTCATTCCTTAGACACCTGCCTGACCTATGATTCTTCTTTTCTGTAGACATCTCCATGGAATTCCTGCAAAATGAAAATTGAAAGAGCTTGCACCGTCTTTATCTCGATCACTTCCTTGCTTGAAATGGAAAGGGAAGCTACCTCGCTTGAACTTCAAAGAATTCTGATTAAATGCCTGTCAATTTGCTTCTCATACATGAACACAAACATAATCATAACTGAAAACACTTGGACCCTTTTTTGAAATTTGAAACTCGAGCGTATCAAGACACCTAATGAACCTAATGATGAGAATGAGCAGTTGCATGTGATAGGCATGGTGTATGGACTAAAAATTGATAATGTAAGATTAACAGATTCTGATAGATTGGACAGCTAGGTGATATTTGACACGAATCTGCACAAATCCTCAATTTCGTAGTGCAGCTAGTGCAAATTTTGGGTTTTGCACTACAAAAACTCCTAGACTAGGTTTTGCGCTACGAAAACTCCTAGGCAGTTTCGTAGCACATGAAAACCTTGATACAAGTTTGACACATGGAAATTTATGTGTGATGTGGGACTAGTGATAGGCAAAAAGAGAGTGTTGACCCTATTTGACAATACCAACAAGACTCCCTTCTAGGTATTAGACTCTAAAACAAACCATGGAAAGACTAGACCAAGACTAACATCAATCCTTTGGAATCAAACTGATGTTTAGAATTTAGAAATTTTTTCTTAAGTGATAACACACTTCATCATCATCTCGATCTTGGAGACTAAATCAACTTTTCTCAAGTCAACATTAACATTACATGCATGTTTAAAAACAAAGAAATCAACCCTTCAAGTTAATTACACATACATGTTCAAATACAAGGAAATCATTAGCATCCCTGTGTTCATGCATATCATGCTTATGCATGCATTTCATCCTTCAAATTTTTCTTAGTACACTGTACTTTCGAAGCTGAAATGATCATAATGTTGCAGCAATAAAGTGAGTCTCCTACTTTACTTTTCCATTCACCTTCTTGGTAAAATCCTGCAACTTGCATTCCATTAACAAAGAAATGCAAATAGATGCATTATCTCAATAGACATGCAATCTTAATTGGATAAAAATTCTAACCATTTCTTACCAATCCATTTCAAAGGTCCTTCCTTTGTCTGCACATCAAGAACAACATGTGAATCATCCTAAAACACATAATTCGTGGAATCTTCCTTTCCATTCCTGCCATTCTCTCTTTCCACCTTCTTCAAGTTACGTGGAAGCATTGTTGGATTCAGAGTCCAATACTTTTCAGAAATGTGTCCTTGCTTATGGTAGTAAGTGCAACACATGTGCATCCTCTTGATAGCATGATTTGCCTTGTCCAATGGACCTTTGGCTTCTTGCTTGTTTTCCTTCAAAAGTTTCCTGTATGTGGCCATTCTCTTTCAACATCTAGAAACATTATGGTTAACCAAACCACAAAAGGAACATGCAATTCTTTTCCCATACTTATATGGAAATTTATCATGCTTAACACAATCAAAAGGAATGTGTTTAGAACCAGATTTATAACTTTCTCTTTCACCTTTATTGCCTTCATGAGGAGGTGAATCAAATGAAGAAGTAGCTCCCTTTGGAACACCATCAACCTTTTCAATGGTTTCATAGTTTCCACAACTCTCTAGTTCAAGTGTATGCTAATACACACCTTCTTTCTGCAAAGTATGCTTCATACTATTGCATTCCCCAAGAATACAATCTTCACAATCTTGAGGTGGAAGACCTGCAATGAAACTCCTTCTTGAAGTAGTTGTTTCAATGGTCTTCATGGCAGCTTTGGAACTCTCTCCATAAGCTTATCCATAGCCAAGACCCAAATACTTAGGCCTTTCCTCAACCATTATTGGCTTAACAATACCTTGTGCATGTTTGCCTAATCCTTTTCCTTCATAGCCCATCTTGGACATTAACTTGGAACCTATGCCTCTGGTATGTTTTTCAAAATAACCAATATAAACATTCTTAGAGGAATTTGAAGACAAACAGGAATTGTTTACCTCTTCTTCAAGCTGATACTTGACCAAGCCTTCTTTGACAACAAAGAGTTGTGTCTCCAATTCATGCATCCTTTTCAGGTTCATATTTGCAATATGAAGTTGCCTCTCCATTTCCTGCAATTTGTTAGAAAGCAACTACTTCTCTTCCTTCATGGAATTCAACTGATCTCTAGGTATGATGCTCTTCCTTCATCCTCATACATTTCTCTCACCATATCCATCATGATGAACAATTCTTGCTTCATCTCTTCATCAAAGAATCTTGTGAAGAAGAAGAATTTGAGGACTCACTCATAGAAGTTGTCATTATCAAAATGAACAAAAGAACTTCAAACAAGATTAACAAAGAGCTTATTCAAGTGACCTTTTGCAACAAACCTCTTGTGCTTCAAGGATTTCTTTGAGGTCCTTTAGGATAAGAAGTATGCCTTCAACCCTTCTTCCTTCTTGTCCTCTCCTGTACTTAGCTATCAATATATTTCCCTTCACCTTTACAAACTCAAACAAAATTCAGTTTACAAACATTCAAATAGCTAAATTCTTTCTACTGTTTGAACACCTTTCAAGTCAAACAAGCATTCTGATTTGATACCACTTGCATCATGATGCAATTTGCTTCATGACCACCTGCTATAGATAACCAGGTTTGATATCACCTTCTTGAAGGTGGGGTTAATCAACCAGCTCTGATACTATCTGATCTGAAATGGGGCACTAAAGGCTTCTTGTCAGCTTACAATAACCTCTCCCACTCCAAAGCTTATATATTCCCAGATCTATGCTTATATGATTGATAATTTGCGGAATTAAAAATGTTTGAAAGAGGTGTATACTTGTGTTTGTTTTTAACTCTTTATTTTCTTTAAGTTCATTTGCTTAAAATTGATATGTAGTGTATAATAGTGAAGCAATGTAGCAAATAAACATCATACACATAGCAATAAGATGCAGCAAGTAAACAAACCATAAGACAGCAAGCTTAATATGGAGTTCACCCAAACCTCTTGGGCTACGTCTCCTTGAGATCTAATCAACTCAATTAGGCTCTTTCGGATTATGGCTTAAATTCTCTTACAAGCTCGACAGTCAACTCCATTGGTTACGACTGAACCATTAAGCTTAGAATACCATTTTTATCCCTGGCCGTTTGGTTGTCTACCTTTCGGCTCTTGGCTTTGGCTCTTAGCTCTGGCTCTAGCTCCAGCTCTGGCTCTGGTTCTGGCTTTGGCTCTCGGCTCTGGCTCTAGCTTTGGCTCTTAGCTCTCTGAGCTATTGACCCTCTAGTTCTATGTAGCTATCTTGCTCTCTGGCTCTGCACAACTATCTTGAGCTCCAACCCTCTGTCAATCATACTCTCTGGCTTTTGTGAGGCATTCTTTTGGCTCTGTGACTTCCTATCTATTCCTCTGCGTGTAATCATCCCTTTATCTCTTTGACTGGCCATCTGTATCTGTGGCTCTGTGGCTCTCTGCGTATAACACATTCCTGTTACAATGCATAATTGTTACAAAAATGCCCACTTACAGCATGGCACAAATGATTCAAGAATAGGGACAGTTTTTAAAGGAATCGGCGGTGCAGAAATCTGGTCATTTGTCCTTCCTCCTACCATAATATTGAAAACAACATCATGACGGAAATACATGGAAAAACACATCATGAGTCATTTAACCAGAAATCAAAATGCATTCAATTGCATTGATAAACCTATCGTGTATGTCATTCTATCGCAATATCGCAAATCGCATTGCATATGGCCAAAATCCCAAATACACGGAAATACAAAGAAAATCCGCAATTCCGGATTCCAAATATTATGAAATCATGTCCATAAATCTCATCGGGTTCGGCCTTTATCACATGTCACAATCACACGTAGCATGTGCATTGGCCCTTTGTATTGGGGATTGTCGATCGCCGATCGCCAATATCGGCACATCACATATCGCATGTCAGCATTGTTGCATATCGGCGCCATCGCTAATCACATATCGGCATATCACAGTGCATTGGCCCTGGTATTGGGGGTTCGTCGATGGCCAATCATTGATATCGCCGATTAGCCCATTGGAACATCGACATATCGCAATATCGCTTATCGGTGGTCGCTGCTTCCATGATCCGCAACCCTTAAGCTTCCCCGATCAGAGATCTCCGATATGATCCTAACCGTTGATTTCCTGTTTAATTCGGCGACTGACAATGCTCATCACAATCGACCCATTGCATTTCACACCTTTGGTTAAGTCCTTCCCTTTGGCATTTGCTATGCGATTTTTGCATATAATGCCTTAAGCCCATTTTTATAAGAATTTGCCTTCTTTTCAAAGGACAATGGGCAAACTTCTTTTTACAATAACTTCATCGTTCGAAATCCATTTTATCCCATTCAAATTGCATTAGATTTAGATTGAAGAGATCTATGCAATGGGACTATTTTTAGAAGCATCCTTTGACTTTATTTTTTGAATAAAGTCATCTAGGATCATTTTCTGATCATGGAATCGTCCAACTAAATATTTACTGATATCCTTCAAGAACTACAGGACTTCCATAGTCTAAACAATCACTCCAGGTGCCCAAACCCTGAGCTAGACTACTTTTTCACTGGTTTGGACTCCCAAACACTGGAAAAACAATGCAAAAATTTGACTATAACCATCCAATTGCATGGATGACCCTTCCTCCCAGCAACTGCAACATTTTTATCCCATTTTTGTGCCTGTGACTGCGAGATCTGAGCCACTTTTTCAGGGTAGTCTCCAGAACACTGCCCAGAACTTGATAGAACCTTTGAAAATGATAAAATGCATCAAGAAAAATACAGATATATAAAACTTAGTTAAGAAATTGACCTACCAGGTCCAACCATGATAGTCATTTCATAAAACACATTAAGAACATATAATCTATAGGTTATAAATGCAAATCTGAACATTGGGGTCTTATACTTATCTGAGAATCATCAAGAAGGTGTGTTGCCTTCTCCCAATATTTGCATTATCATCTATTAGGCCATGCATTCAATAATCATTAATTTACCAATCAAAACATGATGAAATCCATAACTAAAGTCTTTCATAAAACCATGCTTATAAATAACATATAACCAAAATAATAACAATGACAGAAAAACCATCAAAGCCACATAATATCAAGTATAAATACTCATGAAATGCAAGGGGAAAGAGCTCTTATTGACATATGCAAAATCCAACCAAGTCAAGGACTTCCACATACCACTCGACCATAGATTGGGTTGAACCAAATATTTCTTTTAGCCAATCACCCCCGTGCCATATTCCAAGCATGAATGTGGGACTCACAACAAAACAACCAGGGCTTCCTTAGGGTTTACTACATATCCCTCCATTATCGGTCAAGGGAGTTCTAGGCCCGAAAGCCTCGTCTATACAACCAGGATTTACTGCAATCCCTTAAGGTATTTCTAGGCCAAACAAAGAAACATACACTACCAGGCTTTACAACAATCCCACCAAAAATAGTCAAGGGATCACTAGGCCCTAAATAAGCATGGATACCTCCATATTTCTTCACCAATATCGTGAAGAATTTTCCTATGTCCACCCTTAGGATTTACTATGTATCCCACCATTATCAGTCAATGGATTCCTAGGCCCTTAGGAATTTTCCTGAGAACACCTCACCTAGTTCCAAAACCATCCGGCAATCGATCTCAACCAAATGAAAGAACCCCATCACACCATGGAAATCTAGAAATGGCAAGGCAAGGTTGAAATCAATGTCACACCTATCAAAACCCATGCCAATTACAACAAGAGAACCAAATACACACATCCATGTACCATGCATGTAAAACTAGCAAGGAAAGCATACATGCAACTCGATACCTGCAAGAAATACCATTGTAGCCGCTTGTTCCAAATATTCCTTGCTTGATCTTTGCTTCCATTTGATTCCTTGCCCTTCCTTTTCATTCATTTCTCCAATGCTATAGTGCTCCAAGAATGTTTTAAGTGTATGAGAGAGATGGAATAGAGAGAGAGCTCTAACCCAAAACTATCAAAAGGCTGTGAACTGATCCTCATATTCCTTTTTATCATCGAGGCCTCTATTTTATTCATTTTCCTCTATTTTCCTTCAATTTCCTCCTCACATGCAACTTGTGACCTTTCACCTTCTTTTTCTCCTATTTTCCATTATTTTCATAAATAAAATGCCAATAAATGCCTCTTTGCCTTTTCAATGCCTTTTCCATTGCCCGTGCCAATTTCCTTAGCCATAATAAACCAAATGAACACCAACTAGCATGTTTTTCCTAACATTTAGCTTGGAATACATGTCCCATGACCTTGGTCTTATTTCTCCTTTATTAAATTTATTACATGAAATTTTAACCCAGGGTTGTTAAAATACCCTCATGACAACTCTCATTCTATAACCAACTAAATCTTCACAATGTATATTACTCATAGTGACGATGACGTTATAGTTCTACCTGAATTGATGTATGATGATGAGGACACTTCTTCCACCATTCCTACTAATAATGCTTTTAATGATGAGTGATTTTCGTTCAAAGTTCATCTAGAGTCTACCAAACCTCCTATAATTATAGGACCTTGTTGGGCATACACCAAGGATGTGTTCTTAGTTTTATGGAGCTCCACATGTATTTATTGCTACTACTATATATTGATATTCCTTTCATGAGCCCTATAAAATTATTGAGTGGGAAACAACTATGTAGGAGGAGTCCAACTTGCTAATAAAGAACCAAAGTTGGGATTTGCTACCCCTTCCCAAAAAAGGAAACTTTTTGGATATCAATAGACATAAAAAAAATTGTATCATATGGGTTGGTAAAAAATTTTAAGGCCATACTAAGGGGTTCTCACATGTTCCAAGCATTGCTCATAGTGATACAATTTCCCTTACTGCAAAGATGGACTTAATCTTACTTGTCTTAGCCATTATTGTAGATCATTACTAGGAAGTTGATTCGAAAGACATGAAGAGTGTGTTTATTTTTGGATCTTAAGGAAACTTTTTACATGAGTAACCATAGGGGTTCTCTAAATATTCTTCTATGGTGTGTTCACTATGAAAATTAATATAAGGTCTCAAATAGCCCCCCTAAATTTGATATGCCTAGATTGATTCCTTCGCTCCTTCCATTAAATTTTCTTGATAGCATTATAAGGCTAATATATTATCTATTCATATGATCCCTTCCTCAATATCATGATTCTTATTGTGTAAACCGTTTTGCATGATGGAATTATGATGCGAGACTTGGGGTTGTTGCATTATTTCCTAAGGATTGAGATCAACCAATTTTATTATGGGATCAACTTGGAACATCCTAATATTCTCTTGATATGTTCTCATGATTTTATAAGGTTAAATACAAAAATAATGCAACTCTGTTCCTTTCTATTTTAAAACTTGAGATGAGCTACTCTTCACCCTTGTTTGATAATGTCTTATATCAACAACAAGTTGGGATCCTTTTATATCTTACTCACACTAGTTATAACACTTATTTCATTGTGGGTATTATGTTAAATGAAGTTAGAGGAGGAAGGGTTTAGCTAGATTTAGAAAGTGCATTAAATTTGTCAGAGGGACCTGCAAGTAGGGCCAAGGCATAGAAATCACTTTTTTTTTTATCATTCCTTGACTTAGGAAAATTTAAATTTTCATATAGTCAAGAGTTGAAGCGATCTCAACCATCTAGGTAGACTTAATCACATCCCTTCAGGGATTGCTAGGCCTTGGTCAAATGTTAGAAGGGAAAAATGGTGTGGACTTGATCATTATGCATTAGATTAGTGCGTTCTCACTTTAGCAAAGAGCTGAGTGAATTCCAACCCTAGGGTTTTCTACTCAACATAATTCATCTAGAGAAAGAAGGTTGTACAACCATCACCATATTCAGAATTGTGTTTCCACCAACTAAGGAAGTAGGCTTACGTAGATAAACTACGTAGAAGGTTGTATGAGACTATACAGAACTCACTTCAAGAAGAAGAGGGAGGCTAAGTTGGATTGACAAAGTTTATCTTGTGTGCAAAAGTTTGTTGGGAATTTTTTGTGCGAAAGGAAGTTTTATCCCTCCTTATGTAATTTTATATTGTTGAAGGAAATAAAGATAACTCAAAATTTGCAGGTTTTCCCCAGATGGGATTTCCTAAGTAAAATTTAGTATCAACAGTTTTTGTGGTGTGTTTTCCTCCATATATTCTTTTTGTTTCCACTGCATGCTAGTTACAAAAGTCATTATATCTATGCGTTAAATGTTAAAGTTAAAATTTTAGTTCATTACTTGGTAAAATTCATAAATTATATAGCTGGGTTTTAAGAAAACTAACATGGTATTAGAGACACACCTCTAAGTGATGACCAACACCCATGTTTTTTACCCCAATAACAGGTTAACTCATAAAAGGAATGCACAACATAACATAAGGGCTGTGTTAAAATTTTCTAGCAATGCAACCTAGGGTTTTAACCCACATAGAACAATTTTCTCCAGTTAATCCAGTGTACAAGGGTTTTTGAAGAGTTCAACCAGTAGAATTTCTTACTAGGGTTTGAGACCAGAGCACAGTTTGGAGGGAGAAAAATATCTATGCTCATGGAAGGAGAATATTATAGTGGTGCTTGAGGAGTAGGGTGTGAAGGAGTTTGTAGAGAACCCACCAACCACACCAATTGATCCCCAACAGTTGGATCAACATAATAAGAATGATTCCAAAGCGAGAAGGATCATTCTTGAGGGAGTCAAATACCATATTGTGTCACATATTTCCGACAAGAAGGTTACCAAAGAAATGTGGACAACCATTTTGAACCTCTACTAGGACCCAAGTGAGGCCATAAAATTCATGGTCAAGGAAAAACTAAGAAGCATCTGGATGGGAAAGTATGAGCCCATAATTTATTATCTCACCAAGTTCACCCAAGTGATGGACGAGTTGGCTAGTGTGGGGGAGACAATACCTGAAGTAGTTTTGGTGAGCCTTGCATTGTTAGGGCTTGAAAAATCATGGGACATATTATAGGACTTAGTGAGTGGCAGAGAGTATAATATAGATAGGGAGCAGTTATGGGGTCACAATGTTCAAGAGGACATTCGAATGTAGGCAAGATCTAGAGCTCATGTTAAGCATGAGGAAGAGGAGAAATTTTCCTTGGGAAGAAAAGGGGACAAGGCTAAAGGCAAGAAGGGCGTAGGAGGAACTATGTCTAGTGCCAAAGGAAAGAAAGAGAAGAAGGCCCTTAACAAAATAAAATGATTCTAGTGCCATTAATTTGAACACTACACCACCAAGTGTCCACAAATAAAAAAGGGGTTTAAGAAGGACCAAGTGGCAGCTTTAGAAGAGGTGTACGAGTTCAGTTGCAAGTTTGAGAAGGAGTTCTTGCTCATAGCTTGCATGGAAATCTCATTAGCCAACAACATATGGTAAATTGATGGAGAAGGACATGTAATTTGATATTGAGCTAGGAGATGATGGAAGGTACTTTACAAGGGGCATGGGCACTATCATATTTGAGAGGGAGTATAGTAACCCTCTTCATCTCAAGGATGTCCTCTATGTTCTACACCTTGAAAAGAACCTTGTTTTTGTTTCAACCTTAGAGGACAAGGGTTATGAGGTCATATTCAACAGAGGAAAGGCCTACCTCAAGCCCTTAAATTCTAGAGCCACGGACCATATTGATGTGAGGGTGAAAAACATTTACAGGCTATAGTTTGAGAAATCATGGCCTTGAGGAACAACAAGGAGGGTCATGAGTATGATGGAGACCTTGGGGAGCTATGACATAGGCGTATGGGCCATTTACACCATGGAACATTAAAAATACTTAGGGGATATCCAAAGGGTTACCATAGTGCAACACAAACCAACATGATGTGTATAAGTGCTAGACACTTGAAAAGTATGCTAATACATCCTTTCCCATTAGTGAAAACTAAGCCAAGGGCATCTTGGAATTGGTTTATTTGGACATATGCTGTCCATTCTCTTCTCCAACCCTCATGGGATACATGAAATAAATCACCTTCATTGATTACCATTCGAGGAAGATGTGGATCTTCTTCATGAAGAAGAAAGATGATGCATTCTCGAAGTTCTAGGAGTTCAAAGCATTTGTGGAGAACTAGATAGGAAAGACGGCCAAAGAACTAAGATCAGATAACAAAGGGGAGTACATCTCCAATGCCTTCAAGGATTTTTGTTCCAAGGAGGGCATTAGGAGGGAGCACACCACACCTTATAACACTCAGCAAAATGGGGCGACAAAGTGAAAAAACATGAGCATTGTTAGAGTGGCCAAGGCCATCTTCCATGACCAAGGACTACCACTGTTCCTTTGGGTAGAGGCATGTGACATTGCAGTCTATATGCATAATAAGAGACCACATAAGGTGATTGGATGAGTTACACTAGAGAAGGCATTCACTGGTAAGAAGCCAGACGTCTCACACTTCCAAATTTTTGGCAGTGTAGTTTACTTCTAGTTTCCTTCAAAGATCTAGAAGAAGATGTATCCTACAACTAAAAATGGGATTTTTAATGGACTACAATGAAGCATTCAAGTCATACAGGATGTACGTACTAGTGCAGAGGAACATAGTTATCAGGAATTATGTCAATTTCAAGGGGGAAAGGGCTCTTATGAAGTCCTTAGAGCATGCATATGCTACAACACAGGTGGAGGAGCTAATAGATCCTAAGAAGGAGTCTCATCCAACTCCTCAGGACATATCATAGATAGTTGTTGGGTAGGTCATACAATAGTTAGATGGGAAGGTTGCTCAAGAACCAAAAGAGAGAGAAGAGTGAGAAGGGCCCACACTAGTAGTGACACCTAGAACAAGAAGAAGGAAGTCGAGGTGGGTTGATAAGTTGATTTAGGAGGCTCAAGATAGGGTTCGGGCACCCAAATCCACATTCAGGTAGAGAAAACAACCTTATAGATACTCAGGTTTTATGACATTGATGACTGAGGCCATATAGACAAAACCTTCTAGATACAAGGAGGCATCCTCTCAACAGGTTTTGCATGATGATATGGTCAAGGAGTACTCTTTCATCATGAAAATGATGTTCTGGGATATTGTGCCAAGTTTGGAGGGATCCCGGTGGGTATATAATATTAAGAACGAAGTTAATGGGAGAATTCAAAAATACAAGGCAAAATTCATATCCAAATGATTCTCACAAGTGGATGGCATTGACTATGATAAGAAATTTTCACCTGTGGTTCGTTAGTAATCCATGAGGACCATTATAGCACATGTGACTTAGATGATGTGCAAGATCCACTATATGGACATGAATACTTCATTTCCTAATAATGTGGTTGAGGAAGATATTTATATAAATAGAGGGGTTTGAGCCACATAGTAGGGAGATACGTGTGTAGTCTCAAAAGAGATAGATATGGGCTCAAGTAGGTCCCACGAGCATGGTACTCTCACATTGACAACTATCTTCTAGGACTAGGATTCACCAAGAGTGAAGGTTACCCCAACCTTTACTACATTATGGTTGGGGGAAGCCTCTCATTCTTATGTTGTACATAGATGACCTCATATTGACAACTGATCCAAGTTGACTCAACTCCCGAATTTAACCAAGATCTTTACTTCCGTGATGTTGTTAGAATTGCATTTAAAAGAGCATTAAGGAACATATATGCATGTTTTAAAGAAGAGGGAATATGACAAGAATCAACAACATAAAACACAAGACATTGATAATGGAGTTCATCCATGAGGGATTACGTCTCTGGGCCCCGGTGTCAAGATGGTGTAGGCCGCTGCATTAAGTGCTGGAAAGAGTGATGATGTACATGAATTTGTTTTCTCTATCATGCAAGGAATATGGCCTCATGTAGGAGTGGCTCCATGAGATGTTCCGCTGTGGGAACTATCATTCAAAAAAGGACTCCTATCAGCATGACATAATTTCACATATGATAATAATTAGCATCCTGCCAAAATGGAATCAAAGGGATCTCAATTCAAACATACATGGTGACACATGAGTATCCCTTCAACACGGCGACAAAGGGATATCAATCAAATCATGACAATAAGTACATCTCACATCAACAACAAAACAATATCCCACATCAAACATCAAAAAGGGTTCTATACAACACAATGCATCTCAAGCAAAGAGACAAAGAAATACATGATCACACTACATATACCTCACATCAAGGAGTTATCTGAAGAAGAGGATGATGAATTGTTGGATCTGGTTGTACCATCAATCTCGTGGCATCGAATATCATGGAAATGACTGCTCACACATTGAATGTTGATACCTACACTCCACTTTGAAAAGTGGCTGAAAAATGAAATGATCAAATGGAAAATATTATTGCACCATCATATTCGTGGCATCGAATAGTATAAAATTGACTGTCAAATTTCTGAATTCTGACAAAGTGAAAATCTGGGGCTATAGGAATCTTTTAGATTCCCCCTAGATTCCTCAAGATTCCCTCTCCCAGGTCATCTGAAGGTCTGTTGCTCAGATCAAAATTCTGTCTACACCATCAGGCTCCTGTCATCGAGAGGTGTATGATCGACATTAAGTTTGTCCAATTTGGACACTGGCGAAATTTTGTCCTCTTGAAAGTTGGGCTCAATCATGGTTCCATCTGCCTCTGCTCCACGCTCATGGTTACACCCGCAATTCATTAAAAAATTGTATTGAAAAATGTGCTCTACCTTGGCCTCCGCACATTGAGAAAAATGTGGGTTTATATGAAAAAAGTCGGCAGATCTCCCAATGTAGTCTGTTTGGCACATTGACAAATTGGGGAATTTGTTAAGGGTAGGTCGGGGAATCAATTGTTGCCTCCCACTGAATCCGTGTGCATATATTTCTTTAGGGTGCATTGTATTAAATTTGGTAATGATTATATATATGTGCAGTCTCGATTGTTTAAATATGGGCGCATTTAACTTTGGTGGAACCATGTGATGGTAATGTTTGTTGTACGACTGTTTGAGTGTGGCGGCATTGAATGTGGGGCCCATGCGTGGGTGGGGTTGGTGGACCTGCCAGCTATGGGTTCAACTCCCACCGACTCTGTCAATATATATATTACCATGTGCAGAGCTTGGGTGTGGTCCGGGTCCACCGGAGGTGGCACACCCACCCCGTAATGTTTTGGCTATAATCAGAGGATATATGGGAGGGTCAGACGGGGTCATGGTTGCCGGCCCATTAATTTGTTTTAAATATGTATATGGTTGGTTGGGGGTTGGCGAGGACCATGGCCCATTGGCCATTTTTTAATAATTTTTTTTTTAATACTTGGTTTGGGGGAGGCAGGAGTGGTGGCCCGCCACCTCATTATCTTTATATTTATATTTATATTTTTATAATAGAGGCATTTTTTCGATTTGGTCTAATATAGAGGTATATTACAACAATTAAGTATCTCAACAAATTTGCCCGCTTTGGGAGCTAGTTCCATGTCAATTACGGTGAATTTGTAAGACACTAACTGGCCCATTGGCCCAACTTTGACCAAAACTTTGACTGGCTCGTTCTCCCTCATATGAGCTCGGATTTGAGTGTCGTTCACACCGTTGGAATCAGGGTGATGAGTGCTTCAATCTGGTGCTAGTTTGCAGAGAAATCTAACCACTTTGAATTTTGACCCTTTCTGAGTCCTTTGGGACTTCTTACCATGTCTGGAGACACCTGGATCAACAAGGGATGGGAAGCTCATCAGTGATTGCAAGAAGGACCTTGCAGTAAAGTTTGACATGAAGGATATAGGGCTCATGCACTATTTTCTTCTGTTGGAGGTTTGGCAAGGAGACAGATATATTTTCTTGGAATAGGGAAAGTATGTTGTAGAGATTCTCAAGAGGTTTTGCATGTAGGATTACAGGCCCATGATCATGCCTCTGGCAAAAAATGAGAGGAATATAGATGCTAGTAGAGTAGGGCAAGTTGATGCCACTCTCTACAGGAAAATTATCAAGTAATTAATGTATTTGATGAACACACAACCATACATTTGCTATGTGGAGAATCAATTAAGCCAATTCATGGTAGAACCTACTAGAGTACACTAGTTTTGTGCTAAACATATCCTCAGGAACCTTAGAGGAATAATAGATTATGGGTTGATGTACAAAAAATTCGATGGAGTGAAGTTGAAAGGCTTCACAGATGCAAATTAAGAAGGGGGTTCCACAAACACAAATAGTGCTTCAAGTTGTGCCTTCATTGTTGGGTCAATAATTTTTTCCTGGTTCAAAAAGAAGCAAAGATCAGTGGCATTGAGCTCAACAGAGGCTGAATACATGTTTTCCATCCTTGTAATTTGTGAGGCCATATGGTTGAGGAAGTTTCTTGTTAGGTTCTTCAATCAGAGGTTGGAGGCTACAATCATACACTATGATAATCAGAGCTACATTAAGATCTCTAACAATCTAGTGTTCCATGACCATTCCAAGTACATTGAGATCAAGTACCACCATATTAAAGACTGTGTTTAGAGGGGCAATATTAGACTTCAACAAATTCTTATAGCAGAGAAAACAACAAACATGTTAACCAAGGATTTTCCTAAACAGATATTTTTCTATTCTAGGGACAAACTAGGTGTAGTTTAGAACATATTCCTCTCTAAGAGGGAGTGTTAAATGAAGTTAGAGGAGGAAGAGCTCAAGCATATTTATCAGGTGCACAAGTGGGACTCACAAGTGGGGCCAAAGTGCATGAATAATTTTATTATTATTTATTGACTTAGTAAAATTTAAATTTTCCTATAGTCAAGAGTTGGAGAGATCTCAACTATCCTAGGAGACTTAATCTCAGCCCTTTGTATGATTGGTGGAACCATGCCAAATTCTAGGAGGGAAAAAGGGTGCAAACTTGGTCATTATGCATTAGATTAGTGTGTTCTCAAAGAAAAGAAAAGAAAATTCCAACACTAGGGTTTTCTACTCAATGCACTTCAGTGAGAGAAAGGTGGTCGTACAAATTTCATCATCTTTAGAATTGTGTTTCCACCAGCTGAGCGAGTAGGCTTGCACAGAGTCACTGCACAAAAGGTTGTATGACACTATATAAAACTCGCATCACACAAAAGAGGGAGAGTGAGTTAGATTGATAGAGTTTAACTTGTGTGTAGAAGTTTGCTGGGAATTTTCTTAGGGGAGGGAATTTTTATCCCTCCTTGTGTAATTCGCTATTGCTAAAAGAAATAAATAGAACACACAATTTGCAAGTTTTCCCTAGTTGGAGTTTCCTGGGTCAAATTTATTGTTCACAATTTTTATGGTGTGTTTGTCTTCAATTACTCCTTTTGTTTCTATTGCATGTGTTATCACAAAATCTGACCCTGATAGGCTGCTGATCAGGTGGACTCTAAGTAACTCTTTCAAACCAATCTTTTGGTTGAGGCTTAGCCTCCTCAACCTGAGAGGGCTCTCTCAATAGGTTTAATATTTTTGATTAATGATTAGATGGCTAACTCTAGGAACAAAATGGACAAATGTATAACTTGTTGACTGGTTGAATCAAAGATTAGCAAACATCTATTGAGCTATGGAGTCAAGATAGTCTTCAACAAAACAACATGATCAACAAAACATGGAAGTCAAGACACTTAGAGTTTAGGTTTATAAATAAAATAGTAACACAATGAATCAACACAGTCTACAAGCATGTGAAGGAAGTTAGAGCATTTTCCAATGAATTCTAAGTATCACAAGCTCATACCACTGCAAATAAGTAATTGAACAAGGCCATAAGAACATCAAACACATAAAATCCTTGTGAATCTTGAGTAGTCAAGCTGATCTCTACATTAAGTATGAAAAACCACAGTTTCTTACAATAACACAACTTACTTTTGCTAATGAAATTACCAACCCTGAGGAATTCGATTCTCAAGCTTTATATAGAATTTTACAACCTTTGACACTATGATCCATCTTTAGAGGAATTCAAATTCCTAACTTTGACACCTATCTATTCATAAAACAAACTACATAATTACAACTTGATAGCTAGCTGTCTTTAAGAGTCCTAATACAAATAGGAGTGAAACTCCAAAAACATGCTTTTAACAAACTTATTTATGACTTCAATGCATTCTTTAATCAGCTACCAACCCATGTCTTCAAGCTTGATGATGTCCATAGTGTTGTTACAAAACCTGCTGAGTCATGACCTAACTGTCCTGAAAACTAGGAGACAGAGTTCCTCCTTTTAAGGCCCTTAATCCTTTATGCTTATCTTCAAGCAATTTTGTTGGTGAACATGTGGCATGCATTAATAATCCATAAAAACTTCATTTTCCACCTATGCAAAAAGGAAACTCAAAAATATGGAGGAAAGGATGAAACATGACTGTGCTACGAAAATACTCTGTTTTCGTAGCACAACCTTTATATCACTTATGAAATAATTCTTGGAAGTTTGCTTTCTACACCATTGCCATCTGAAACTTCATATATGATCCCATGTCTTCCAACAACTTCAAAATTTGGAACTAATCATACCTTACCTTCGAAAAGCATCTATAAGTGCTAAATGATCATATTCAGTAGTTTCATAGCGCGCTACGAAACTGCTGTGTATGCTCTTTTTCAACACGACCTTCAAAAATTTGTAGTTTGGTAGTTTTTTCAAAATTCCATGAATACTGATATGATCAACCAAAACTTAAAAACCACTTACCCTTATAAGATGTTCTTTGTCACAACTATCCTTCTTTTTATATGCCAAAACTGTTTTAAGATATATCCTTCACTGCCCTTTTTCATCACCCTGTTTCATTATTATTGTAGCCCCTTTTCTAGATTTTGTTAACTGTGTTTCTAGGTATTCAATATGTCTCTTCAATCTCCTGTTAGTAGCTCTCAACTGAGCATTAATCCTCCTTACAAATCTGGCTTCTTTGATTGCAGGAACAGTCCAAGTAAAGTACCGAGTTTCACTGTTTACTATTTCTGGGTTAGAAACTTTTTCATCTTCCTAGAGAGCCTTCATCCTTTCGAAATCTATCCTTTCAGCAACATGCCCTCTTGCTCTCACTCTTAGTCTAGAAATTTCATTATTAGCAGCCTTTAACCTTTCCTCCATTTCTTCGTAACTGGCTTTTTATGTTTGAGTGGAAAGAAATGTGTTTTTGTCACCTTCAGGTCTTAGAGATGGAAAGTATATCAACTCTTCTTGAATAATAGAGGCTTCTTCTGTTCTCCCCAACTCAATATTGGACTCTTGCATCTTCTTGGATTGCCTGGTTAAGGGTTTTCTGGGTTTGGAAACAAATGTTGTAACATCATCCTCAAATTCCAATTTCTTGGAGGGTTTCATTTTCTTCGACTGTCCTTGATCGAATTTTATCACATCTGCCTGTAGCAAAGGGGATTCTGCAATATCAATGGCTTTTAAAATATCATTTAAATCAACCTTCAAGCTTGAATCTTCTCCCGAGATCACTGTTTTACCTTTCTCCTTTGCAATTTGACTTCTATTCAATCTCCTTTGAACTGGTTTGTTGGTTGACTGTTCTTGTGTCATTCTTTTAACCTTAGATATCTTTTCCTTTGTAGATTTAGGAGTTTCAAGAATGACTATGGTGTTTTTCTTACTTGCTCTTTCACCTGCTTCCTAGGTTTCAACTTAACAAACCTTTTTGCCCTAGATATTACAGATTTGTTGGTTTCTCCCGAAGGAGTTCCTTTAACCCTAGGGCTAATGTCTACACCTTGATTTTCTGCTCCAAAGTCACACAGAAAAAAAAAAAACGAAGACCATTCTTTGTTGATCCTTTTGAGTTCATGTAGAACTATCAGTTTAATTAGACCATGATGAAACAGGGAAGTTTCACATCCTTGATATTTCAACTATACTTTATCTGCCATCTTAGCTACACTTCGATACAAGAAGGAAGGCAAATCTAAAAAAATCGTACCAGTAAAATGTAACAAGAGTTTAAAATGATATGAATAAACCTTTTGATATCTACCTTCATAGGTAAAATAACATTGAATGTTGAAGAGCAAGTTGGCATAGCTGTCCTTGATATAGTCTCTGGGAACTACCTTGGTTAAGTCTGCTTCTACAAACTTTGGCTTTAGAAACACCTTACAGGGTTCCATGTAGAATCTGAAGTTTTTGAACCATGTATCTTGCCCCCTAGGAATCTTTGTCATCAAAGCTATGACCTTTAGAGACATTTGCAAGTTCACGATTCCAACCTTTGTGCTTGAGCCAGTGAAATGTAGTGCAAACTCCTTTGTCACATGAGTATGTCCTCCCTGCAATTTCTTACAAAACTTCCAGCATCCTACTTTCTTGAAGGCTTCTACAATTGATTTATCTCTGACTAATACCTCGGTTCTTTCAGGTTCTGTTCTTAAACAATGACCAGACCTGTGATGTTTCTTCTCTTCTGCCATTTTTCCTTTTGAATTCTTGTAACAAAATCGACCTCACTTGAAATTTTGTTGATCAACCTCGCTTGCCAATGGTTGTCAGCCTCACTTGCCAATGGTGGTTAGCCTCGCCTGAATTATGGATGAGGAAAACCTTGGTGAAAAATTACCAGAGCTTACTATTCGAAAACAATTCTGTTTGAGGGTTTGCATGCAAACTAAAATGATGAGACTAGCCAGCCTTTGAATTTGAAATTATCTTTCATAATGCGCCTTAAATTTGAAATGATGAGTTTGGATGGCGGCATGCTCAAGGACTGAATCCTAGCTGACACCTAATAATGAAAATTTTAACAGAATATTAATGGATTGATGTTTGACAAGACTGTTCTACGAATCTGCACTTTCATAGCGCACAGGGAAAAGTGCTACTAAAAGAGAAGCATTTTCATAGCGCAAAAGAGACATTTTACATTGTCTGTGCTACGAAAACGTGGTTTTGGGGATAATTCAAAAAAATTTCAAAATGGCTTAAGCTATGAGTTTCTAAAAAGAATGTAAGACTCATGAAACATGGAAAAAGGATATTAGACTTTATTTGGATATGAAAAATGAAACCTTTGAGATACCTAACCTATGACCTATCCATTAAAACATAGGGTGACTTGACATTTATCTAAGACCATGAATAGGAATAATGTAAACCCCTATTTTGGTGATAACAGCATGCTAGTTAGAAAACTTAGTATATTTGTGGGTTAAATAATAAATTTTAGATTTTAGTTCTTTACTTGGTAAAATTCACAAATTAAATAGATAGTTTTCAATAAAGCTAACATATTGTTTCTTGTTTTATGTTAGAACTACATGAGTTACATTAGAAGGTAGCTAAGAGATTTATTCATTACATCTAAGGAACATATAGGTTTGGAATTGATTATGCAATATGTGTTGACCTTGATTTAATGGGGTAATAGGTTATAATTGGAAAGATAATGCTAGAGATTGAAATCCACTTCAAGATACCTCTTCTATCTTGGTTCCAATATTTTTAGTTGGTTGATCAAGGAGTAATTTGCTATTCCTTTGTAGTACCATAGAGGTTGAGTATCAAGGATCTGTCAATGCAGCCACTAAGGCCATCTAGCTTCAACACATTCTCATTGAGTTTAGTATCCATTACTAGTAATGATCTATCATTTTATGTGAAAACTCGAGTAAGATTTAGATCTTCCATGATGTAGTTCACTAGTAGTAGATTGAGCACAATGAGGTTCATATGCATTTCACTTAGGAACTTACCCATTGTTATGAATTGTTTGACTATGAACCAAAATGTCAACATCTTCACCAATTCTTTCATAGAGAGAATTTTATTCATTTATGAGCTCTATTTTGGGAGTGGGTGACTCCTTCTCCAAAGTAAGCTACTTAGTCTTCTTTGTTTATTCTCTTTTGGGCTAGTAGTGTGGAGGTTGGTGCATATGATGCATACTAATGTTCACCTCAATTCACATGTTATTTTCATCAATCGTTTCATGCACATTCAATAAATTATGCTTACTTATATTTGCTTGGCTTGCTTTCCCTGATTTTATAAAGAGATTCATAAAATGTGCAATTTTTATTGTTGTTTCTCTAGTCCATAAAAGCAAGCTCATTGTCTTTTTATTTCATCCACTTATAGTCTAGAGGAATACAAATTATTATTGCAACAACTCAGTTTTACTTTTCTATTCTACATTATTTTCTTTATACTTTAGCTTAGGTGGTTTAATAACCATAAGGATGCAGTTCTACAACCAAATGCAATACATATTAGCAGCTTGTTTATGTAACAAAATCTGACTTTTGTTCCTATAAATTTGTTTTTAAATGGTGGAATTATATGTTTTGCTTTATATGTTAGATGAGTTGGATGCTTTGGCTTTAGCTTCAAATTGACAAACTCATTGATGCAAGCTACATAAATAAAAATAATTTTTTTTCCTCAGTCCCTATTCTTGTTTATGTTTTCAACTAGGTTTTTAAATATGGTCAACATATTAATCACCAATAAAACTACACACACTTATAAAGTTCTTTTTGCATGTTCCAAATAATACTTGTAAGGGAAAATATATTGTTTACCATATTTTGTTGATTTTTTTGTATAGATATCATAATTCTAAAATACAGGCCTTTTATTTGTGGTGTAACTCTTTATTTCTTGACCCATCTAGCAATAATATATATGTGGTGCTGTTGACAGTGCTTGATACCACCAACATACATGGGGTCTCCCTGATGTGAAGTCCCAATTAGACCTCACACCATTTGGAGTAGGAGACCCATCAGGAGTATTAGCCCAGTCACCATAAATACAAGGTTCATCTCGGTTTCAGTGGATGACATAAGAGATTATATAGATAAACTTTAAATAAGCAAGTAAGTGGACATTGTGAACCACCGATTGTAATGTGTAAAAGGATACCTTCATGAGAGGGAGACAAAAAGTGAGCCTCTAGAAGGAAGTAATAATACTAACCTAAGAGAGACTCATGAGAACATAAAAATATTCATTAGAAAAATAGTTCACGTAATGATTGCAAACAAAATACAACACATTCAACAGGATAAGCAAAGCCACTAAATAGTTAAATTTCTCCATTACATATGAAAATAACATATATCGTAAACATCCCAAGAATAGTCCTAAAACATTTGCGATACATGGATGAATATGTGTTGCATCATTGAATTCAATTATAAGGTGAAATATCCAAGTACACAATTACAATGATGAGACTCTAGTTCCAATAGTGGAACATTAAGTCACCTCTTGCTTCTCCAAAGAATATTTTTTTCTCCTATGCCAAGTAGAGAAACCAAGACTAGCTCTCCAAAGCTTAAGCCTCCAAAATCCCCATGCTTGAGTTATGAGGTTGCTTTTATAAAAAGAGGAATGACCTTTCATATCCTCATGACTCTTGGATTAGCCTCATGACTCTTGAACTTCTAGTGTGTCATTTGGACTTATAAACAACTCTTTAACTTCTAAATGACTTTTATAGTTCTATACAATATTTGTCCATATATGACTATGTGACTCTTCATGTTCCACATATGACTCTTGGAATTTGACACATTACATTTTGTCCTTTCTTGAGAATACATCATTACATTCCACATGATTATTTGGCATGACACATGGACACATATTGACCATCATGATGACATGGACTTCATGATGAGGTGGCAACTCCAAACTGTCTTCTTTGCTGGTTCATCTTGCATTCTTCATGATACATCTGATCTATGCTTCATCTTCATGGAATATCTGCTTTCTTGCTTATCTTCACCCTCCAAAGGGTCTTTGATCACTATCAAAATCTTTTGAGTCATCATGCAATGTCTTCTTTCTGTCTTGGTCCATGATCTATGTCTTCATCATTATTATTTTTTCTGTTCTTCTTCTCTGTAAGTGTTTCTTTAAGCTCTCTCCTTGCTATATGCTTGAGCATCTCCCTGTCATGATGAGATAGTACTCATGCAACTAAAGATCATTCATGGCAAGGATAAATTAAACTTAAAACATCTATTCCCCACTTCTTAGATCATGTAATGATCAACTCATGATAGGCCTATGAGAGGATTAAAGAAGAAGGCTTGATTAGAAGGGTGCAATAAAACTCATCAACAACTTAGGAAGCCTCCACT